>BQNB010179592.1:0-12757 GCA_026074375.1 Tanacetum coccineum | reverse complement strand
TTGAACCAGCAGTAGTAACTCTATAACCAGCAGTACTAAGTTATTCAATAGTCTTAAGTTAGTACAGGCAGTACTAACTTACTCTAGCAGTACTAACTGGTTAATACTGGCAGTTGTAACTTGTGAGCAGTACTAACTATTTTCTTCTAGCAGTACTAACTATTGGCTTAGCAGTACTAACTCATCCCTTGGCAGTACTAACTCTGAAGTGTTTAATTCCTAACAATATCCTCTTCAACCATCTGAGCTTTTCATTCTCTTCTACCAGTATCAACTTTAGTACTACCACTATTAACATCTTCAATACCAGTAATAATATCAACTCTGCCAGTATTAATCTCATCATCAGCATCCAATCCAGTATTAATCTTTTTAGCCATTGACCTTGCTTTCATCCTATATCTCTTGCCCTTATCAGTCGACTTTGCTTTGCTAACACTTTGAGAAGCAACTTTTGACAAAGTTTTAGCTGCCTCCAAGATTGTAGGACTGATTTCTTCTTCTTGAGCTTCCCCTGAAGCTTTTGTAGGAGTAACAAAATCTGCTAACTTCTCTTTCATGGATTCTCTTACCAAAGAAACTAGAGGATCATCATCAATATCCTGAATTATCCTCCCCTGATCCTCTGGTTCTTCACCCTCTGATTCAGACACAATTACCTTCTTGGATTTCCTCTTCAAAGCCACTTCCAGGGTTTTCACCTTCTTAACCAGTGTAAGTACAACATTCCCTAGAGTCTGTTTGGTCTCCTTCAACTCCTTCTCCAAACTACCAATCCTGTTTACCAACTTAGGTACAAGTACCATCAATTCCTTGAGTTGCACACTGTCCTCAGCACTTCCTGATGTGTTACCTTCAGGGAGAGGTGCTTCATAGGACCTGGTTGGTGAGTAATGAGGGGTTGAGTGAGGTGGTGAGTGAGGTGTTGAGTGAGGTGGTGAGTGAGGTGTTGGGTGAGGTGGTGATGGAATAGGTGGTTGGGATGTGGATGGTATTGGATCAACAGGTGTGTGATGGGGCTCAGTGGGTTGTGTTGAGCCTTCACCTTGATCCACAGCTGCACCTACCAACATAGCAGGCAGCAATGGTACAAAATCCCCTGCATAACCCCTTTTCATGTTTGCAAAAAGCTTTTTGGTCAAAGTAGGGGCTAAATACCTTCCTTTATTTTCAGTTGTAATATCCAAAATAATTTGTAAAAATCTTGGATACATTAAAATTTTTGTATTACTTTCCAAGTTATGAACCATCCCATCAAAAATCATTTTAGAAAAATTATAAGCCCTATTGCTAGATAGACAGATTAATGCAGTAGCAATAGTACTACCAAATTGATCCCATCCACCAGACTTAGGGCTTAAGCAGTGTAAAATATGATGGATTAAAAATTTCCATTGGGGTGAAAAATTCTTTTTCCAAAAAGTTAATTTACCTTCAGTAACATACCCCAGTGTGGCTAATCCAGCATATATTTCAGCATCAGATAAATTATGTATTCCTGTTGTATCTGCCAATTGAAGTTTACTTCTAAACGGATGCCTCAGTAATACTATACTCTTTAGAGTCTATAGATGCTACTAATTGTTGAGTCCCATTAGCAAGTGTTCTGACTGTGGCAGTTTGCCAGAACTGTTTGACTAGGGAGTCATAGATAGTAGGATTATGAGTTAACGCATACCTGAGAGATGTACCTTTAAGAAAATCCACTACCTTAGTGAAACCAACACTTTCATTTGGTTTCTTCAGGAAAGCTACCATATTATGCTTGTCTGAGTATTTTAGATTGGCCATATAAACACATTGATGAACAAAAGTCGTAAGAATTCAAATTCTAGTGCTGGGTTTGATACGAGTGAATTACTAAGTACTGGTAGAGAAAGAGAATTAAGTTTTTATCGATGAATAACAAGGTTTCTTATTGGACCGACTGTAAAAGAAGTTTCTTTAGAGCAAAGAAAGATATTTTATAGAATAAAGTGCAGTAATTATCCAAATAGAAAACCTATCTTAGAAGTAAGCGTCGTAAAAATCTCTAACGGTAATATTTAAAGAAGAAAAATCAATTTTCCCTCACCAGCACCAACGGTCATCTACCAGACTTAACATTAGCCTACTAGTACTATAATATAGTCTTCTAGAATTAACATATAGACTACCAGAATTAACTTATAGACTACCAGAATTAACTCTAGTACTTAGTACTTACAGACCATATATGAGTAGAATTGGCAGCACAGCTTCTATCCATCCTCAAATCCATGCTTATCCTGAAATAGTTAGTCAAAAACAAGAAAAATGCTACAATATATCATTAACTAGAACTAACTATTTCCTAACTACCAGTATTAATACCCTAGCAGTATTAATTTTAACTAGAAGTACTTACTACACTTTACAAACTTTACAATTTTAACCTCCCCTCAAATGTAGCTACAGATTTAACATTCCAATGCTAACCACCAAAAAGTTAAATCTTGTGACATCAAATCCTTTGGTGAGAAGGTCTGCAACATTAGAATCTGTGTGAATCTTGATAACCTCTATCAGTCTCTTCTCATAACAATCTCTTATAAAATGGAAACGAATCTCAATATGCTTGGTCCTTGAATGAGCAACAGGATTCTTGATGACACTTATAGTGCTCTCATTATCAATATGGATTTTGGTGTTCATGAAATTGAAACCATAATCCATCATCTGATTCTGTATCCATAATACTTGCCCACAACAGTTAGCAGCTGCAACATATTCTGCCTCAGTAGTAGAATTTGCCACAATAGTCTGCTTCTTGCATTGCCAAGATATCAATCTTCTTCCAAGAAATTGACATCCACCTGTTGTTGATTTTCTGTCAAGGCTGGCTCCTCCATAATCACTATCTGAGTAAGCTTCAAGTTCAAAAGGTGAATCCCTAGGATACCATAAACCTAATTTGGGTTGATGTTTGAGGTACCTAAAAATCCTTTTCCTAGATAAGGTTAAGCGTTCCTTTTTGCATGAGGGTATTTCAAATTTTTTGAAAAGTTTTGGTGATTTACCCTTTTGCCATAATCCCATACTAGGTTGCCTAAACTGATTCAATATAGGAAATCTAAACATTCCTAATAAGATTGATTACCTCAATCTCCCCAGTATTAGACCCACATTCTTAACCCTGAGGGTTTCATGACACTTTTGGTCATAGAAATCACAGTCTTTTATCAAATGTCGTTGCTTTTACAAACCAAAACCAAGTTTTTTATTTATGTACTTTCTTAAAACCCATCCCTTGTTTTTGTAAAGTTGATCACTTTATCAGCTTGACTCCTACAAACAGCTTGAGTCAGAAACATTAGGCTTAATTAACTAACATTTTGCCACACACACATCATCCTCATTCATCTAGGAAGTCCAATACTCAATATGAGGACTTCATCACCTATTGATCTTTGACTTAGACACAATTGTTTTCATTGACAGAACTATGGTTCTACTATAGATGCTTCATTTGGTAGGTACCTACAGTCCTTTAGTTTTCAGTTTTTCTTAGACTCTATGATTTTATTTCTAAAAGCATACTCATCTAGTCCTGCAAATGATATATCAGCTCTTGGGGTTAGTGGGTTCCCTGTAATTGGAGGGGGAACAGCATGATACTCATTTGCTTTAGTAAACCTATTATATGCTAGTGTGCTCTCTTCATCACTAAGACCTTACCTTAAAAAATCAGTCAAACTGTTCTCACTATCAGTATTTAAATTTATTACTCAAAATCATCCATTTGTGTGCCAAACCCTAACCATTTTTTTATCATGCGTCACTCATCTGACTATTGTGTCACTTAGTGAGATTCCTTTGATGCCCCTATCCTATTTTTCAATCTATGAGTTTCAATTCATCTCTTTCCTTAACAACCTTTTCTAATTCCAGATTTAAGTTGTTAATTTTATTTCTCTACACTTAAGATCATAATTTTGAAACTCATATCTCTTCACCCCAAAATCTAATATTCATGTTCTTTCATGTCTAAAAATTCTATCATTTAGTGACTCAATGTCAATTTCAAAAACCACTAATTGTCTAGTTTGGCTTTGTTATACTTTTCTCTCTCAGTATCATAGATCTTTTTGTAGAGCATTAAATTATTCAAGACATTTAGAACAGTTTGTACTTATAGTTAGAAGAACGTTGATGACTGAAGAGGATAAGGCTCATCTTACATGTTTGGATGGTAGAACAGCTTTATAACAATGGAGTTCTTCTTAATCAGAGTGTTCCTCACAAGCTCTGATACACTGTAGGATCCCTTTGCTTAATGGATCTTAACCTTTAGCTTGTAAAGGGTGTGTTGCCTTAGATAAATCTAAAGTAACAATGATTAACTATTATTGATTACGCGGAATTTAATCAATAATGTAAAGAAGAACACAATCAAAACACTTTTATATTAACTTTTAAATCTGCCTAAGTTACAAAGATTACAAACTAGATTACATATGATCTCTTATGATCTTTCTGTAGAACTATATCTACATAACTATAGCCTCTCTGGTTCCTTTTATTAGACAAAGGAAGACCCTAATTGCTTTAACAAAATGGTTATAAAGATAATTCATATCCTTCCTAAGATATCTCTTATGCATATCTTTAACTCTAACAAATTTCTGCGTAAGCATACTAACTATTAAATAAACAGTATTAACTATTTTAACAGCTGTCAGTACTAACTATGATAAACCTTCTACCAGTACTAACTATTACACTAGCAGAACTAACTACAATACTAACAGAATTAAGTCTGTTATACAAAATTCCTAACATAAGACCTAGACACAATTAATCCTGTCATAATTAATGCATCCGCATAAAGCATCCTTTAGTTTAATTATAATATATCTTAGGGAATCAAAGCAGTGGTGATCCTGTTAAAACCCTAGCCCAATGGGACTTTATAACCCACTTATGATTGACGGTGTTTTATATCTGGTAGTTCACTATTCAATCTTTATCAGTCAATTAAGAGCAGATTGCTAAACATAAAACGGGTCATCCTACCTGTCCAACAACCTTAAAAATATTAAAGATAAAGACCAGAACGATTATTTGATGATCCTATTGTCCAGTAATTTGAAACACATATGAGAGCTATCACCGAGTTATTCTAATTACTTGGTTTATCACTAGATCCAGTAGAATGATATGTCGCATATTCAAACACATAAACAAGTATGAGGTGATAAACATAATTAAACAATCAATGATAAATTAAGAAATTGATTAATAAAAACAAACCAATACATTGGACTTTAAAAGATGGCTAATACCCTAGGGTATTAGCCCACAAGCCATTGTAATTATACAATCGTAATCAACACCAATTGAAATCGAGAACGATTAAGAGAGCAAACTTACACGATGTCTTCTATGGTTTCGTGATCATTCTTGACTTAGATTGGTAGATCTTCTCTTCTAAAATTCGTCTTTAGTGAGTATGGTATAAAGAATATGATATTGCACACTGAAAACTCATTTTTGAGTCTTCTATTTATAGTGTCTGAAAAAGACTCGATACGCCGTATCTGGCAAGGTCGATACGGCGTATTGGGCTAGATTCCTTGGAGTGCGCGCTACGTTCATAATCAATCAGTGATATCATTCCCAATTTACTTTATTTACTGTATCTTCAAATTATTTTATCTTCGTGGAATATGGCGTATTAACATAGAGGACAAAAGCCGTATTTGGGATATTGTCCCCAAACGCGTTTTCTTGTGAAGTCTTGACGCTGATACGCCGTATCTCCTTTGTTAGATACGGCGTATTGGTCAGAAATTAGTAATCTTCAAATATCTTCGTTTTAGCTCTAAATTATGCGCCTTTTAGCTTGTCTTCACAAAACACTCCTGAATTACTGCATTTATCAACTTTAAAGCAATTAAGTACCAAATAATGCAATAATTATATAAAAGTGGGCAAAACAGTGTATAAATGATATAATAAAGTGACGTTATTTGATGTCATCAAATATCCACCCACTTGAATCCTAACTTGTCCCTACAAGTAGACTTTAGAAAAGTTTCAGTTTATGAAAATGTGTCCCAACCGAAGTTGAGGATTTTCCGTTTAAGTATCGTTTTGTCCTAATCACCTGTACATAACCAAGCTCCTCATGAAAAATGGAAATGAAAACACTTAGATCACTCAACTAATCTAGGGTGCAACATTTAATTGGCACGCTCAATTGCTCGGTTGTGATTAGTTTTCTATCATAGGCTTGGCAAGGATACACATATCCACCTCTAAAGCTAGGGAGAAACAAGTCAAAATATAAATTGGGTTAAGAAGGCTTAGGGTTGATCATTCAACAGTCTTTCACCATAAGTACCACATCAACAAGGGAGTTGCATCGTACATACACGGCCGTAACGATGGAATAGACATATACAATCCGATCACATCCATGTTCGTGTTTAACCAGCGGTTAGGATGAAGAACGATATAGGGTAGAGAGCTTCTAACTTTCACCGAAAGTCGTCATCCAACAAGGCAGCTGAGACATGCATACATCGCCGTAACGACGGAATAGACATGCATGCTCGTACAAGTCCTTGTTTGAGTAGACATTAAGGTTAGTTACTAGGAAAGGGAAGTAAAATGGGTGTTAAACAAAATTTACGAAACAAATAGATTAAGCCAACAAATAAGGTACGGTTGCTAGTAACTTTCCTATGACCATTCCATGACAAAGACTCTAACATATAGATAAACGCCTCGATCACAGAAATGACAAAGACAACCTAAGTTGGCGTTCCCATAACGGTCAACTTCCCTTACATCCCGCTATTTTCATACTTCTACAGAATAAGTGGTGATATCGGCCACTTTTTACAAGACTTTACATCGCTGATTTTTATAACGTATCAACGAATAATCGATCCTTCCAATTGATTCCTTTGGTATAAACTTCTTTTGAACCGACTATTTTTCTTCCTTCTCTTTTTTGCTTTTTCTCTTTTTTCATTTTTTGCAATACATCATAAATCTCAGTTTAATTCCACCGTCTTCACTATCATAATTCATCCAGATAATCTTTTCCTTGTAACACTTCTTCTTCGGACATGATTCATAATCGTGAAAGTAGCAAAACTTACGAGCTACACATTTTCCCCATTGTATTGTCCAATTTTCTGACCATTACAGAGATAGAAAATTTTCACTTTGACACAGGAAATACAAAACTTTACACGAAAGCAACTAGCAACTTTGATTAAAATAGGCTTAATCTACATGGTATGCTAAGGTGCAAAAGTGTAACGAAACATATAATACGGTGTAGAAAAAGAAAGGAATGGCTCAACAGGTTGTTGTTGATCCCAATAGAATAGATCTTTGCTTAGCTTGTATAAGGCTAAGTTGTATTGAATAAATTTAAAACAACTATGATAGAAACTTTGATTATGATTATCAAAGACTATGCGGAATCTAGTCAATGATACTAAGAAGAATTTCAATGAAATAGTAATGAATAAGATTAATAACAAATAGTTTACCAAACTTTCAGCCTCAATATAATACGAACACTCTTAATAGTGTTAGGGTTACAAAACCTTGAAGCTATGATAATTCTATGAATGACTTGATTTGATACTTTAATACTGATACTGATACATTGAATTCTATACCCTATGACCTCCTTTTATACACCAAGGAGTCCCAATGGGATTACAATATTTTCCTAAGTTATCATGATATTCTAAACAGATAACTTATACGTATCTTTTACAAAAATATCTCATACATATCCCAGAAGCAATCTTTTCTCTTTTCTCTGAGCAGCCTTTATCCTTTCAGCAGTTGTAACTTTTATACCAGCATCATTAACTTTCCATACCAACAGTAGAAACTTTTATACCAGCAACACTAATTGTGTACAATTAGCATTAACTACTTAGAAAGTTTTCTTCAATCTTCACCAGCATTACTAAGTTAGACTAGCAGTACTAACTTTACTTTAGCAGTACTAACATTACTAGCAGTAGTAATATACACTAGCAGTAGTAACTTACACTAGCAGTAGTAACTAGCAGTACTAACTACTTAGTATATTTTTGATTAAGATTACTAACAGCACTAATTTATACTTAGCAGCAGTAACTAATACCTTAACAACGGTAACTTCAAGAAGGCTTTTAATCCCAATAGTTGTTCTAGGGGATTTTACTCTAAGAATGAGAGTAATCAAGGGTTACACGGGATTTAACTAACCAGTGTAGTTAGTTAATTTTACGACATGTAGGCTATTTGGTTTAATCCTAGAAATTTATCAGTTGAACATGTTTCTCCATCTAAATCCATAGTACTAATCATTACGGTCTTGAGTGATATACCAGGCCAAGTTCTAAAGTCCGCTACATCACCAACACACTCATAATTTTGTAGAATTTTTAGGTAAACAATTAGAAACAAAATAAGGCTTAATTCTCACAATATGTATCAAGGGTTATATTGCGCTAGGTAATGTAACTAGTGATTTTTACAAAAGTCATGCTAATTTTTTTTTTAAATTTGGCCAATTATTAAGCACTTTTAAGCTCGTAGAATGTTATTTTGTAAAAAAGAAGACAAGTACATTCTAATTCTCCATCCCCCCACTTAAATTATACAACATCCTTGTTGTATAGATAAAACAATTATATAATAAGGGAAAATAGAATTTGTTAGGACAAGAAAAGTATCGGTCACTTCTAATATATACTAGTCTTAGCCCGTAGGTTAACATATAATAAGACTAGTAAGCTAGTCTGGCCCAAGGCCCATGGAAGCCTTAGTAAAGCTCATGGCCTGCCTTGTTTGTAGCATATATACCCTCTGGTATTTGGACCCTGGCTGTTCCAAGCATATGACTAGAGATCGCTCTCAGCTCACATCAATTTTGTCAATAAGTTCTTGGGTACAGTCAAATTCGGTAATGATCATGTAGCAAAGATTATGGGTTATGGAGACTATCAGATTGGGAATGTTACAATTTCAAGGGTTTATTACGTTGAAGGACTTGGGCATAATCTATTCTCTGTGGGACAATTTTGTGATTCCAACCTTGAAGTTGCGTTTCGTCAACACACCTGCTACATTCGCAATCTAGAAGGTGTTGATTTATTAACTGGATCTCGAGGGGACAATCTTTATACACTCTCTCTTGGGGATATGATGGCGTCCTCTCCTATCTATCTCTTGTCAAAAGCCTCTAAAACCAAGTCTTAGTTATGACATTGTCGTCTCTCTCATTTGAACTTCGGAGCTATTAATCATCTTGCCAGACATGGTCTTGTTCGAGGTCTCCTTAAGCTCAAGTTTGAAAAGGACCATTTGTGTTCTACATGTGCATTAGGCAAGAGCACGAAGAAACACACATAACCTTAATTGAGGACTACCAATAAAAAATAACTCTATTCTATAGCACATGATCTGTGTGGACCCAATGCGGTCGTGCGTGTCAATGGAAGAAGTACATTCCTTGTTTTATGTCGATGATTACTCTCGATTTACATGGGTCTAATTGCTTGCGATCAAATGATGAAGCTTTCAGCTTTTATTATCAAATTTTTTTAAAAGATGATCTAAGTACGAATTAAGGAAACATGTCCGACGCATTTAGAACTGGAATAATGACTGAGTTTGTTATTAGACATTGTGTGAATATTATGAGAGGTGGGCATCTTCTCATAGAAACATCTGTTGCCCGCTATCCACAGCAAAATGGTATTGTTGAAAGACGAAATCGTATGCTAATTGAAGCAGCCCGTACTATGTTAATTTATGCAAAAGCTCCTTTATTTCTATGGGCCGAAGCGGTTGCTACAGCCTGTTATACCTAAAATCGTTCCATGATACGCCTTTGACATGGTAAAACACCATATGAGCTTCTGCACAACAAACCTCCCGACCTATCGTATCTTCATGTGTTTGGTGTACTCTACTACCCAACGAATGATAGCAAGAACTTGGGCAAGTTACAACCGGAGGTCCGATATTAGGTTATTTTATTGGCTATGCACCCAAGAAGAAAGCATTGGGATTTCAACCGATGTACTAGATGAATAATTGAAACATTCACTTGACTTGTTTGAGCTGATGCGATGGCTTCTGAGCACAGAGTTCAGGACCCCACACTCAAGATCTGACTCCTGCAACAATCAGGTTCAGGATCGGGCCAAACCCTCATCCTTCAACACTGTTTATACCACCTTAGCGAACTGGAGATAGGATATGTTGTTTCAATCGTTGTTCGATGAATTTCTCAATCCTTCACCTAGTGTTGATTATCCAGCTCCTGAAGTTGTTGCTCTAATTAATGAAGTAATTGCTCCAGTTCTTACTGACTCAACCGGTTCACCTTCATCAACTACAGTTGACCAAGATGCACCATCTCCAAGTAATTCTCAAACAACACCCGAAACCGAACCTCTCGTCATTCCAAACGATGTTGAAGAAGATAATCATGATATTGAAGTTTCACATATGGGTAATGATCCGTACTTTGGTGTTTCAATTCCAGAAATCCCTTCTGATCAATCTTCATCATCGGGTTTTATTCATACAATTGTGCACCCTAATCATCAAATTTCTAAACACAATAGCAAATGGACTAAGGATCATCCACTTGAAAACATAAGCGGTGAACTCGCTAGACCAATTTCCACTCGACTTTAATTACATGAGCAAGCTCTTTTCTGTTACTACGATGCTTTCCTCGTTATTGTTGAACCCAAGTCGTATAAAGATGCTCTGACTCAAGCCTGTTGGATTGAAACAATGCAAGAAGAACTTAATGAGTTCGAACGACTTGAAGTATAGGAGCTCGTACCCGACCAAACAAAGTTATGGTGATTACTTTAAAGTGGATCTACAAAGTGAAACTAGACAAACTGGGAGGAATTTTGAAGAACAAAGCTCTATTAGTAGCCCGTGGTTACTGTTAAGAGGAGGGAATCAATTTTGAAGAGTCTTTTGCTCCAGTTGCAAGATTAGAGGCTATAAGGATTTTTCTCGCGTTTGCTGCTCATATGAACATGGTCGTCTACCAAATGGATGTGAAGACTACGTTTCTGAATGGTAATCTGCGGGAAGAGGTTTATGTTAGCCAGCCGGATGGGTTCGTGGATAAAGATAACCCCAATCACGTGTATAAGCTAAAGAAAGCTCTTTATGGGTTGAAACAAGCTCCACGCGCATGGTATGATATGTTGTCTTCATTCTTGATATCCCAAGACTTCTCCAAATGTTCAGTGGATCCTACATTGTTCATCCGTAGGGAAGGCAAGGAATTACTTTTGGTACAAATATATGTCGATGATATTATCTTTGTTGCTTCTACACCTGAACTTTTTGACCTATTTGCTAAAATCATGTGTTCAAAATTTAAGATGTCAATGATGGGCAAAATCTCATTTTTCTTAGGGTTACAGATTTCTCTAAGTCCCAGAGGCATCTTTATTAACCAGTTAAAATATGCCCTTGAATCTTTAAAGAAATACAATTTTGACTCTTGTGACCCAGTGGATACTCTAATGGTGTGCCCGGTATCAGGCTCGGCCTACCGAAAAGCACTTAAATGCGGTAAAAAGGATCTTTCGGTATCTAAAAGGAACAGTACATCGGGGGTGTATGGTATCGAAGGATTTCTTCGATTACTCTAACAGCATTTGTAGATGCGGATCATGCTGGTTGTCAAGATACACGCCGTAGCACTTCTGGTAGTATGCAACTTTTGGGTGATAGACTTGTTAGCTGGTCGTCTAAAAGGCAGAAAAGCGTTGCGATATCCAGTACGGAAGCTGAATATATTGCTTTGTCCGGCTGTTGTGCTCAAATCCTTTGGATGAGATCATAGCTTACCGACTATGGCTTTGGATTCAATAAAATTCTAATGTACTGTGATAACAAAAGCGCTATTGCCTTATGCTGCAACAACGTTCAACATTCCAGATCCAAGCATATAGACATCAGATTTCACTTTATCAAGGAGCATGTTGAGAATGGGGTGATCAAACTTTACTTTGTCAATACGGAGTATCAACTGGCAGACATCTTCACTAAAGCTCTTGGCCGAAATAAGAATTGAATTTCTGATCAACAAGCTGGGAATGCGAAGTTTTACGCCGGAGACTCTGAAACAATTGGTAGATGAAGTTGATGAATAGTAATGGTACCTATTCAAATATCAAAAAAGACAAAAATATATTTTCACGTCATGCTTTCTAGCATCGATAATATTTACGGCTTCAAAAATGTCATTCAACAATGGCACAAAGCTGTAAATAAAGTTCGAATAGAAAACATGACATATGGCTTGCTATTATTTCAGATAGCAACCCGGTCATCATCTTAAAGGCAAGTATTTCAAAAAGAAAACTTGACCTCACAACGGGAATTTATTTTCTCGGGCATGGTCTACTTCATGACCATGCAAAGGCTTGTGATTACTTTGCATCATAACCCGTGCTTTTTATGTTTCCATAAGTGTATGTGTCAGTGCGCTTATGTGTCAAAATAAGAGAAATCTTATTTTTTTGGTAACAAGTTATCTTCACAATGAATCAGTGTTTTCAGTAATCATAAAAAGATTTTTCAAAGACAATACGACCACTCAAATAATGACAACAACTCTTTAAATAGAAAACGGGTCATTATTTAAGGGGGAGAAATCGTCATCAAATAATCTTTTAAAACGGTCTTTCAAAATAAGTCACGGAATTAACGGATAAAGTTTTTAATAATG
>BQNB010179591.1:0-12757 GCA_026074375.1 Tanacetum coccineum | reverse complement strand
TGATTCTACCGACTACGCTACAAAGGTAATAACCGTTGTTATTTATTCGATTAATCATATTGTGACAACCCGAGAATTTTCGTTCAATAAGTTAGCCGTTTCTGTTTAGAAATTTGAATTTTTATAAGTTTCGTTTAGCTTTACCGTTTTACCAAGAAGTTGTTCCGTTAGTATCTAAGAATCATCACCGGGAGCGAACCGGGGCACCAAACGTTGTAGTATTTTGGCAATAGCCACGTTTTTATGTTTTAAGGCAATGTTTAAAATTTTGTAATTTTCCGTGATACCGCTACTCGATTCATTATTTACGTGATACGCGTTTGTAATCTATTCATATGCATGTGCATGCTATACCTTGGAAATAAATTCAATATGAGCACTAGTTCCCTAAAATAGTTGAGACCATTTTGGTCCCCTCCCCCTTGTGGCTCTCATACCGTCGAACAAACACCCCTTATACACTCTTGGATGCCAAAATTTGAAATCATTTCACTAGACAAGCTTGCATGGTTTAAGGTTAAGGACATGTACTCAAAGGGAAATGATTAGGTGATCAAATTGGTCCCCTTTGGTTGTCCCCCCTATGTTCGATCGGTTGAACACACACACATATGTATGTGTTGTAAATTCTTAGAGCTAGCTTATATATTACCATAACTCATTTGCATATTCATTCTCACACACACATACACTTTGTTCACTCTTTTTCCTTCTTTCTTGAGTTCGGACGCCAACAAACACCCACACAAATCCATTGTTTTTAATCTTTGATCAACCATTTAAAGATATATTGTTCGAGTTGATTGTTATTTCATCCGGGTATTTTATAAAACAACGTTTGGGTTGTTTTTGATTTCTAATCATCTTTCGTCGTGTTTCTTTGTAAGTCATCTCTACTTTTTCATAATTAAGTTGTACTTTTGCATTCGTATGATCATTCCGAACAAGGTGTACAAAGCGGATCGTTGTGAAAATAATTATCTATTTTTCTATAAAACTACAAGTGTCTAAGTTTAATCTTTTTGTTTATAAATGGAAGAACATAAAAAGTAGTTGTACTTTTGCGTTTAAAAGTTCGTTGTGACTGTGTTGATATATATTGCTATTATTACTGCTATAGCGTTTATTTAAGATTTATCGTATATTAAGTTTAAATATTGTTGGCGAAGAGATTAAGTTAGATGTTGGATTTGTTGCGATATTTGAGGTGTTGTCGAAAATAGATCGGATATTCTTTCGAGTCAATAAAAGATGTACTTTTGTAAAACGGATGTTTTCACGTGTCGAGGTTGATAAAAATGGAAAGTCGATATTTTTAGAAAAGTCGTGCCGAAATTTCATAAACTTTATAAAAGCATCGAAAATATACTTTTATTATCAAACTTATGATAAAATGTAGAAAAACGTTAAGTGTCGAGTTTAGGCCAATATTTTTGGTCATTCAGTCAACGTTGATGTGTCAGGACACTAAAAGACGAAATACACTAAAAGACGAAATGCACTAAAAGACAAAATATTTTCGAAGATGTTTCAAAACGTCGAGACTTGTCAAAACTTATAACTTTCGAAAGTACGTTTTAAAAAGGGATACGCTGTGTCTACTCGTGCTCGGATGATCAGTTCATGCGTTAAGCGTTATTCGTTGTACATCATTCTTAAACGACGACTATATGTTATTTGATAGTTTGTTCGCTAGAACCGTGAGATTCATTTTTACTTGATTGATTCCTTTTGATCCACTACCCGCATAAGGTGAGTTATAGCCCCACTCTTTTACTTGTTTTGAATAATGTTTTATAACTTGGGGTGGGAACATTGCTTGTTTTTAAAACTGTGACACAAGGTTCTATACGTGGGTTTTCCCCTGTGTACATGTTGCTAGTTGCGTTTGACCCTATTTGCCCGCGAAACTTATATGAACTGTAAATTTCTTGCGGCGGACCGGTTTGAGGGATCCTGCTACGCGAATTAATAAATTGATCTATTGGGAGTATTATCCTATCCAGTGTGAGTAATGCGTCTCACTAGTTCGAGTTGTCCAAGGACTAACGGATATATGTCATGTCGAATCTAGTTAGGTGGTCTTTGGTCGGACACCTGAAAGGGCAAGCAATCATTTGGCATGTTATATGCTACGTTCAGAATTAGCTTCGGTGTCATGAGCTTAGTGCAACGTAAATACCTCTTTATGTGAATTTGTATCTATTATAACTGTCGCATAAGTTTTGAAATCTTGTGGTACACTATAAAACAATGTTTGAACTAACTGTGAAATTTCACCAACTTTTATTGTTGAGTGTTTAAAGCATGTTTTTCTCAGGTGCTTAGCATGGATGTCGTTGCTTGACTTATGTGAAGTCTATTTGCCTGTACCGGTTTACCAGAGATTTATCTATGTCTTTAAATACCGTTGTTGAACTCATTTAAGCTTCCGCGTATTGTCTTTTAAATCCTTTTAATTTGATCGATGTAAAACTTATTATTATTTTAAATTTACGCAACGGTGTTTATTTTCAAAATGTACCCTTAGAGGTCGTTCTTTATGCTTTGTACTTGAGATATCCAAGAGCGTCACGCCTCTGGACACGTTTTCGTCTAGGGCCCGTTTAGGGGTGTGACAGTTTGGTATCAAGAGCCAAGGTTATAGAGAACCAGGTAGTATAAACTAGGTCTGGACTATAACCAGTATGTGATCCTACGTGATTATGTGCCTTACGTGATTTTACATAGTACGTATGCATAAATAAATACTACATAGATAATATTACGTATTAAATACTAAGTATATCTAATATTACTATAAGTATTCCTTATTTCATTCCATCATGCCGTACTCGATGATCCGCACATTCATTCATTCATTTTGCATTCATTCAGTTACCCATTCACCCATTCATATGTTGCATCATGCATGGTTGATATAAAGATGATTTATATAAACTTTGCTTGTGCAGGTCATGACTATTTCAGTTATCTCGATTTCTTCGGACTCATCTGAGGGTAGCGTGGGGACACCTGCTGGACGAGTTATCTTGTTCGGTACCATCCCCACCACTATTCCCGACACCACACCAGTGATTATTCCACCCACTACTCAGACTGACACTATAGTGATACCCACAGAGACACCTATCATAGCACCTACTATACCACCATCCCCAGATTATACACCAGCTCCCTGATCCTTCCTTTACCTAATGATTACTCACCTACATCTGATTCAGAGTTTGATCTATCTGAGGATCCATCATCAGACCATATACCACCATTACCAGCTACCTCACCATTTTTATCATTGGATGATGACACCACAAACAGTGATTCACCAGATACACCACCATCACCTACCCATGGTATGCCTTTCACTGAGATTACCTCTTCTACCCAGAGATCACATGCCATACCTCGTCGTCGAGTTATGATTCTAGCACATGGACAGCCTATTCCCCATGGTCGACCGTACCGCTACCATTTTAATGGACCGATACACATGATGACTGCAAGGAAGAGGGTTGGACCGTTACCCACTCATCGTCTTGCTGTGAGACATTCTGCCGATCATTCTTCTTCAGATTCGTCATCAAAGGCATCATCAGATTTTCATTCGGATGCTTCATTGAATACTTCTTCGTAGACACTCATTGTCAGATCATTCTTCTCCTGATTTACCGAGTACTTCTGCGGGGCCATCTCGCAAGAGACGTAGGTCCCCTATGACATCTGTACCTGCATTACCACTTGTATCCGAAGCTTTATCTCCTGTCCGTGCTGATTTGATACCATCGCATAAGAAAGTTAGGGATTCTGGTTATTCGGCAGATGTAGAGGTTGACCTTAGAGAGACTAGTTTGAGGGATGATATTATTGTCAGGGGTAATGAGGAGCCTCATTTAGAGCAGGATATTGATCCAGAGATTCAGGCAGAGATTGACGAAGTGTTTCGCTTACGCGGTTGCTTTTTGGATAGAGGAGATTGATGCTAGAGTTGTAGTGAGGTGTTGGACAATGGGAGAAGTGAGACCTGGGTGCGAGGGGCCCGGTTGAGGTCAGAGTTGAGAGGGTTATGCATCCTGTTATGCCAGAGGATATTCATGAGCCTGCTCAGGAGGGAGCAGTTGAGGTTACGTATGAGACATTGGAGATTTGGTTAGAGGTTCCATTGATCACTAACAGGGTATCTCAGTCCATCGTATAAGGTCATTGAGGGAGTCCTAGAGGAGCAAGGGACATAGGATTGATGGGGTTGAGTTGGACTAGTTTTGTTTAATTGAGAGGAATTGCTGAGTTGGAGAGGGATAACAAGAGGCTTAGAGGCACCGCGAGTGTTGAGAGTCAGAGAGTTGACTGACTCTCCTAGCGCGCGGCATGTCACGTATGCAGAGAGAGTTAGACAGGACGACGACTTCGATTTTATGACCGAGTGAGGGTTGGCAGACTCGAGGCGTGTGCTAGGAAGCACATGGGCTATCGTCCTTAGATGTGTTCATTAGTGTTATCGATCAGTAGCGTCTAGTAGCGACCGTATTGTTAGAAACTCGTATTTTCTGTATTTTGAAACTAATGTGATGTAATCACTAATGTTCGATGATATGAAATTGGTATTTATCTATGATATGATGTCATGATTTGATTTACTTATGCTCTTGCGTCATGCATTATGGGATTTCCGTGAATATATTTCGATCGTGTATTTTCTATGTGATTAACCGTAAATTTTATTTAATACCGTTAGTGATCTCGCATTCACTAGAAGAAATTCAAAATCGAGCGTTATGTTGATATGTTGTAGGAAGATGCCTAACACCCGATCTAGAGCATCCATGACTCATGAGGAGGTTGAAGAATTGGTTACCCGTCGAGTAGCTGAAGAGATGGAGGCTCGTAAAGCCGCAAGGACCCTTGAACCCTTGAATGAGAATGGGGATGAACAAGAAGGCGAGAACGGAGGAAATGGAAATGGAGGAAATGGAGGAAATGGAAATAGAGGGAATGGAGAAAACGGAAATGGAAATAGAAATGGAAATCATGGTATGAACTATGGAGGTTTCATGCCAGTGGCTAGAGAGTGCACTTTCCAAGACTTCTTGAAGTGCAAGCCACATAATTTCTCAAGAACTGAAGGCGTTGTCGGATTGACCCGCTGGTTCGAGAAAATGGAGACTGTGTTCAATATTAGTAATTGTCCATCGAAGTACCAAGTGAAATATACTACATGCACACCGCAGGACAATGCTTTGACTTAGTGAAACTCTTATAAGAGAACAATTGGTATTGATGCTGCATATGCCATGAACTGGGTTGGACTTATGAGGTTGATGACAGAAGTGTACTGCCCGAGGAATGAAATCCAGAAGATGGAGACTGAATTGTGGAATCTGACCGTGAAAGGAAATGACTTGACTACTTACACTCAAAGGTTTCAGGAGTTAATTTTGTTGTGTACTAGAGTGGTCCCTGATGAAGAGGACAGGGTGGAGAGGTTTATTGGAGGATTACCGGACAACATTCAGGGAAATGTGATTGCTGTGAATCCGGCTAGACTCCAAGATGCCGTACGCATTGCTAAGCAATTGATGGACAAGAAGCTCCAGGTTTATGCTTTGCAAGGTAGTATGGAATAATGGTGAAAGGATGGAAAGTATCCAAGGGTTAACCGGTGGTCAAACAACCGCTATTCAAGAGACAAAATATTAGTGGGCAGAATGTGGCCAGAGCTTACACGGCTGAGAATAATGAAAGAAAGGGGTATGTTGGGTTTCTCCCTTACTGCAACAAGTGCAGGTTACACCATGAGGGGTTGTGTACTATAAGGTGTGGAAACTGTAAGAAGGTTGGGTACCTGACTAGGGATTGTACGGTTACTGTTACCCCAAACACTCAAGGAGCCGCAGTTGGAAATCAGCAGGGTATTGGTTGTTATGAGTGTGGGAGACCGGGACATTTCAGGAAGGATTGTCCTAAGTTGAGGAGTCAGAACCATGGAAACCAAGCAAGAAACAAGAATGGAAACAAGAGTGGAAACCAGGACTAGTGGTTCGGAGTTACACAAATGCCTACGGCCATTGGTGGAGGACGGAGGGAAACAAAAACCTTGATATCATCGTTGTCAGGGAACGGTTCTTCTTAAATAACAAGCTATCTACTATGGTTATTCGATTCTGGCGCCGATAAAAGTTTTTGTCGACTACTTTTTAGTGCTTTAGGTTGATGTTGCATCATCTACTTTAGGACAACTAGGTTATGCTGTTAGAACTGCCGATGGAGAGAATTTCAGAAACAAAAACAAATATCGTTCTTAGAGGTTGCACATTAGGATTATTAGGTCATCCGTTCGACATAGATCTAATGCTCATAGAACTTGGTAGTTTTGACGTCATCATCGGTATGGATTGGTAGGCGAAGTACCACGCGTTGATCATTTGTGACGAGAAGGTCGTCCGTATTCCTTATGGAGATGAGGTGTTGATAATCCGAGGTGATAATTGCGACAACGGAAGTAAGCTGAACATCATATCGTGTACGAGGACCCAGAAGTATATTGAGAAGGGATGTCAAGTCTACCTAGCGCAGGTTACATCCAAGAAGGCTGATGATAAGTCGGAGGAGAAGCGACTTGAGGACGTGCCAATCATACGAGAACTTCCAGAAGTCTTTCCAGAAGACTTGCCTGGGCTACCGCCTGCTCGACAAGTTGAATTTCAAATCGACTTAGTCCCTGGTGCTGCACCTGTAGCATGAGCTCCGTAACGATTAACACCAGCCGAAATGCAAGAGTTTTCTACTCAGTTGCAAGAACTTTCTGACATAGGATTTATAAGGTCGAGTTCCTCACCTTGGGGAGCACCAGTTTTGTTTGTCAATAAGAAAGATGGTTCATTTTGAATGTGTATCGACTACTGTGAACTAAACAAGCTTACTGTGAAGAATAGATACCCACTTCCGAGAATCGACGATTTGTTTGATCAATTGTAAGGATTAAGAGTCTACTCTAAGATTAACCTGAGGCCTGGTTATCACCAACTCAGAGTTCGTGAGGAAGACATTCCAAAGACAGCATTTAGGACTCGTTATGGACATTATGAGTTCCAAGTAATGTCGTTTGGCTTGACTAACGCATCGGCAGTATTCATGGATTTGATGAATCGGGTGTGCAAACCGTATCTGGATAGATTCGTGATTGTGTTTATCGATGATATTTTGATCTACTCCAAGAGCAGAAAGGAGCACGAAGGACACCTTAAGTTGATTTTGAAGTTATTAAAGGAGGAGGAATTGTACGCCAAGTTCTCAAAGTGTAAATTTTGGCTGTCGAAGGTACAATTTCTTGGTCACGTGATTGATAGTGAAGGCATTCACGTTGATCCCGCAAAGATTGAGGCAATCAAGGATTGGGCGTCACCCAAGACATCAACCGAGATCCGTCAATTTTTAGGTTTGGCTGGTTACTACCGACGATTTATCGAAGGTTTTTCAAAAATCGCTAGACCTATGACGAAACTGACTCAGAAAAGTGTGAAGTTTAATTGGGGAGAAAAGGCAGAAGCTGCATTTCAGTTGTTGAAGCAGAAATTGTGTAGCGCACCGATTTTGGCTTTACTTGAGGGAAGTGAGAACTTCGTGGTATATTGCGATGCCTCACATAAAGGGTTGGGCACGGTTTTGATGCAGAGAGGGAAGGTCATAGCCTACGTATCCTGCCAACTCCAGGTTCACGAGAAGAACTATACCACACACGACCTAGAGCTTGGTGCAGTAGTGTTTGCCTTGAAGATGTGGAGACACTACCTGTACTGTACAAAGTGCGTTGTGTTCACTAATCACAAGAGTTTGCAACACATTCTCGATCAGAAGGAGCTGAATATAAGACAACGACGTTGGTTAGAGTTGTTGAGCGACTACGACTGTGAGATTCGATATCATCCGGGAAAGGCGAACGTGGTGGCTGATGCCCTGAGTCGAAAGGAAAGAAGTAAGCCGCTACGAGTTTGAGCCTTAGTTATGACTATAGGGTTAAACCTTCCTAGCATATTTTGAGTGCTCAATCGGAAGCCAGAAAGGAAGAGTACTTCATGAACGAAGATTTGCATGGAATGATTAACAAGTTAGAACCTCGTGCTAACGGAACGTTATGTTTGAACAAACGAAGTTGGATTCCGTGTTTCAGAGAGTTGAGGGCCTTGATTATGCATGAGTCGCATAAGTCAAAGTATTCCATCTATCCTGGATTGGACAAGATGTACCAAGACCTTAAGAAGCTGTATTGGTGGCCCAACATGAAGGCAGAAACTGCCACTTATGTCAGCAAGTGCTTAACATGTGCTAAGGTTAAGATAAAATACCAGAAACCATCAGGTTTGTTGGTTCAACCAGAAATTCCACAATGGAAATGGGAGAATATAACAATGGACTTTGTGACTAAATTATCGAAGACGACAACTGGTCAAGAAACGATTTGGGTAATCGTTGATCGTATCACTAAGTCTGCTCATTTCTTGCCTATGCGAGGAATGGAGACCACGTTAGAGAAGTTAACGAGATTGTACTTGAAGGAAGTAGTCTCAAAGCATGGAGTGCTAGTTTCTATCATCTCTGATCGTGATGGGAAATTTACGTCACATTTTTAGAAGTCCCTTAATAAAGCATTAAGTACTCGATTGGATATGAGTATAGCTTACTATCCAGAGACCGATGGTCAGAGTGAGAGAACCATTCAGACGTTGGAGGACATGTTACGTGCCTGTGTACTCGACTTTGGAAAAGGTTGGGATAAACACTTATCGTTGGTAGAATTTTCATACATAATAGATACAATACAGCATTAGCCGCTGCTCCGTTCGAGGTGTTGTATGGGCGCAAGTGTCGGTCACCTATCTGCTGGGCTGAAGTTAGAGATAGTCAGCCCACTGGCCCAGAGATCATCCACGAGACAACCGAGAAAATAGTCCAAATCAAGAGCCGTATCCAAGCCGCCCGTGATCGTCAAAAGAGTTATGCCGACTTACGACGAAAACTTCTTAAGTTTCAAGTAGGAGATAAGGTCTTGTTGAAAGTATCTCCTTGGAAAGGAGTGATACGTTTGGCAAAAGGGGGAAAGTTGAACCCTTGGTGTATTATTGGACTTTTAAGATCATTGCCAAAGTAGGAACCGTTGCCTATCGTCTAGAACTCCTAGAGAAGTTGAGTAGAGTTCATAGTACGTTTCACGTCTCGAAGTTGAAGAAAAGCATGGCTGATGAACCATTTGCTATACCATTGGTGAGATCTAAGTTGACGACAAATTGAATTTCATCAAAGAACCTGTCGAGGTCATGGACCGTGAGGTCATGGACCGTGAGGTCATGCTGTAGATGCGACGCGTATTCCGATTGTCAAGTGCGCCTAGAACTCCAGGAGAGGTCCTGAGTTCACCTGGGAACGTGAAGACCAAATGCAAAAAAATACATGTACCTTTTCACCAACTCTGCACCCGCTGCAGAGGTTGCGTCCTAAGCTTTGAGGATAAAGCTTCTTTAACGGGGAAAGAATGTGACAACCCGATAATTTCCGTTTAATAAATTAGCCGTTTCCGTGTAGTAATTTGAATTTTTAAAAGTTTCGTTTAGCTTTATCGTTTAACCGGGAAGTTGTTCCATTATTATCTGAGAATCATCACCGGGAGTGAACCAGGACACCAAACGTTGTAGTATTTTGGCGATAGCCACCGTTTTTTATTGTTTTAGAGGCAATGTTGAAAAATATTTTGTTAATTTTTTTGTGGCGTTACTCGATTGGTGATTTACGCCCCAATTGATACAGTTTTAATCTATACTTTGTTGTGCATGCATGCTTGGAAATTAATTCATCAACTAGCACTAGTGATCCTAGAAAATTAAAAGCCACTTTTGGTCCCCCCTTGGTCTCATCATAACCGGTTATGTATGCATGTGTGCATAGGATTCAAATTTGAAAATCAAATACTAGAGCAGTTGACATGAAATGTGGTAAAGGACTAGTACTAGGTGTGTGTGATAGGTGGATCATTTTGGTCCCCTGTCTCTTGTAACTTCAAACTGGCTCACACACTAGTGTGTGTGAATATGTGTGTGATTTTTGTAGATATATTTACTTGTTCTCTTTTCATTCCTTTCATTAACCAAAAATATTTTCTCTTGTGTTTCTGTTCTAAAACGCACACAATACATCACGTTTCTCTTTTCTTTCTTTGGCCGAACCATTTAACACACCCAAATCCATTTGTTTTTAATCTTTGATCAACCATTTGAAGATATATTGTTCGAGTTGATTTGTTATTTATACCGGGTATTTTATAAAACAAAGTTTGGGGTTGTTTTTGGATTTCTAATCTTCTTTCATCGTGTTTCTTTGTAAGTCATCTCTACGTTTTACTAAATAAGTTGTACTTTTTTGCATTCGTATGATTATTTCCGAACAAGTGTACAAAGGGATGTTGTGAAAAATCATTAATTGATTTTTCTATAAAACGACAAGTCTCTAAGTTTAGATCGTTGTTTATAAATGGAAGAACTAAAAAGTAGTTGTACTTTTGTGATGAAGTTCGTTGTGACTATGTTTGATATATATATGTTAATCACTACTGCCTATATCGTTTATTTAAGATTTATCGTATATTAAGTTTAAATATTGTTGGCGAAGAGATTAAGTTAGATGTTGGATTTGTTGGAAGCGTAAATTGAATGTCGAAGAGGTTTAGGTTTAGAACGGATTTGTTGTGATATTTGAGGTGTTGTCGAAAATAGATCGGATATCCTTTCGAGTCAATAAAAGATGTACTTTTGTAAACGGATGTTTCACGTGTCGAGGTTGATTAAAATAGAAAGTCGATATTTTTAGAAAGGTCATGCCGATCAATTTCATAACTTTATAAAAGGTCGAAGATGTACTTTTATTATCAAAACTTATGATAAAATGTTAGGAAAAACGTTAAGTGTCGAGTTTAGGTTAACATTTTTGGTTATTGAGTCAACGTTGATGTGTCGGGACACTAAAAGACGAAATACACTAAAGGACAAAATGTACTAAAAGACAAAATACACTAAAAGACAAAATACACTAAAGGACAAAATACACTAAAAGACGAAATACACTAAAGGACAAAATACACTAAAGGACGAAATACACTTAAATACAAAATTAACTAAATGACGTTAACTACTAAAGATGAAATTGACTAAAAAGACGTTTACACTAAAGGACAAATTACACGAAAAGACGAGATATTTTGAAGGATGTTTCAAACGTCGAGACTTGTACAAAATTATAACTTTTGGAAGGACGTTTAAAAAGAGATACGCCGTGCTACTCGTGATTCGGTTGATAGTCTTGCGGTAAGCGTTATTCGTTGTCATCATTCTTAAACGACGATATATGGTTAGGTTGTCGCTTAGAACCGTGGATTCATTTCACTTGTTTGATCCTTTTGATCTATACCCGTATAAGTGAGTTATCATAGCCCCGCACTTTTACTCATTTTGAATAAATGTTTATAATCTTGGGTGAGAAAACCATTGTTGTTTTTAAAACTGGACACAGTACTATACAGTGAGTTTCCCTGTTACGTGTAGACTAAGGTAGCATTTAGGACCTACTATTGCGCCGAACTATCATGAACTGTTAATTTCTTGACCGTGGACGGATTAAGGAGCGCGAGTGGAATAAATAGATCTATTGGGAGTAATTATCCCTATCCGGGTGAGTAGCGCTCACTAGTTCGAGTTGTCCAAGGACTAACGGATATATGTCATGTCGAATCTAGTTAGGTGGTCTTTGGTCGGACACCTGTAAGGGCAAGAAATTATTTGGTATGCTATATGCTACGTTCAGAATTAGCTTCGGTGTCATGAGCTTAGTGCAACGTAAATACCTCTTTATGTGAAGTTGTATCTGTTATAATTGTCACATACGTTTTGAAATCTTGTGGTCCACTATATCAACGTTTGAACTAAACCTATGAATTCACCAACTTTATGTTGACGTTTTAAGCATGTTTTTCTCAGGTGCTTAGCATGGATGTCGTTGTTTGACTTATGTGAAGTCTATTTGCCTGTCCCGGTTTACCAGAGATTTATCTATGTCTTTAAATACCGTTGTTGAACTTATTTAAGCTTTCGCGTATTGTCTTTTAAATCCTTTAAATTTGATCGATGTAAAACTTATTATTATTTTAAATTTACACAACCGTGTTTATTTTCAAAACGTACCCTTAGAGGTCGTTCTTTATGCTTTGTACTTGAGATATCCAGGAGCGTTACGCCTCCGGACACGTATTCCGTATAGGGCCCGTTTGGGGGTGTGACAGTTTGGTATCAAGATCCAAGGTTATAGAGAACCAGATAGTATAAACTTGGTCTGGACTATAACCAGTATGTGATCCTACGTGATTATGTGCCTTATGTGATTTTACATAGTACGTATGCATAAATAAATACTACGTAGATAATTTATACGTATTAAATACTAAGTATATCTAATATTACTATAAGTATTCCTTATTTCATCCCATCATGCCGTACTCGATGACCTGCGCATTCATTCGTTCATTTTGCATTCATTCAGTTACCCACTCACCCATTCATATGTTGCATCATGCATGGTTGATATAAAGATGATTTACATAAACTTTGCTTGTGCAGGTCATGACTATTTTAGTTATCTCGATTTCTTCGGACTCATCTGAGGGTAGCATACGGACACCTGCTGGACGAGTTATCTTGTTTGGTACCATCCCTAACACCATTCC
>BQNB010179589.1:0-12757 GCA_026074375.1 Tanacetum coccineum | reverse complement strand
TGGTTCCTAGGTCCTCTGCATTCCCTTGCAAAGTGTCCCATCTTGTGGCAGTTGAAACACTCCACCTTAGATTTGTCATATCCAGCTGTGTCACTCCCATTGATAGTGATCTTTCTACCAATTTTCTAGAAAAACCTTCTTGTCCTCATGCTTAGCAATGCTAACTGCCATTTCAAATCCATCTCTTCTATGTCATCTTCATGGATTTGTTCAAGGTCCTTAGGGCTGACTTGAGTGTTAGTAGTACTAAGTCCATAAGTAGTATTAACTTCATTAGTACTGCTAGGGGATGACAAAAAAGCCATATTCTGAGAACTTGAGCTTGAGCTTACAATTTCTGACCTCTTGTTCAACAATCTTGAAATTGTTGTAGAGATCATTAAAGCTCATTGTGTCTAGATCAGGTTTATTTCTCCAGACTACAACATGAGTATTCCACTCCAGAGGTAGACTTCTTAAAAATTTCAAATTGAGATCTTCTTGTGAAATATTTTCACCCAAGATAGCCAGCTGACTTACAATATTCTGAAGCTTGTTAAAAATAGAGTCAAGAGACTCTGTGCTTGGAGCACTAAATTTTTGATACATTTACTTCAGAAGAGTCTTCTGAGTCTTCTTTGTGGCTTCATTACCACCAAATCTTGTTTGTATAGCAGCAAACAAGGTCTTAGCATCCTTGTACTGATTAAATGTCATTAGATGCACATTAGGAAGTGCCATCAGTAACATACTCCTTGCTTTCACATCATTCTTCTTTTGAACCTTTTCTTCAGTAGTTACAGGACTTGGTATTAGAGTAGTTAAGGTACAATCAGCATTTGTTATTGTTTGAGCTGTTGGTTTGAATGAGTTTCCATTCTCTATGACATCCCATAGAGCATAGTCTTGTACTTGAAAGTATTGCTCAATCCTTAGCCTCCACATATCATATTCACCCTGTTTAAGAATGGGCAACTTTACAGTAGTGGTTTGTGCAGTTTCTAGATCCATCTCTTCCTTGTGAGTAAAGAGTTCTTTTTGTTAGTTTCTTCTAGATCAAAGTTTTAGAACACAAGCTCTGATACCACTTGTTGATCCCAACTTAAGATCGATTCCTTAGCTTGTAAAGGTTAAGTTACTTTGGATAAATCCAAAACAACTATGGTAGAAACTTTGTGAATACTAAAGAGTATGCGGAATCTACTCTTTAATACTTATAAGAATATAAATGAAACAGTAAACTGTATGAACAATGATATTACTAAAAAGCTCCAATATTATTATTATCAATAATACGAGTACTCTGTGTAGTACCAGGGTTTACAACCTTGAAGCTATATATCAAAAACGTGGATGAAGTGTAGATCAATATAACATCAACTAGGATCTCCTTTTATACACCAAGGAGTCCTTTACAAGATAACTACAAATCTTCTATAATTCTAATAGATAACTACAAATCTTCTAACTTAATAAGATATACACATCTTTAAAAAAAATATCTCATACTTATCCCATAAGTAATCTTGATAAACAATCTTCATCTTAATCCTTTCTCTTGTCTTTATCCTTACAATAGTAGAAACTCTACTAGCAGTTAAATCTTTCAGTAGTTGTAACCAGCAACATTAACTTTTATTCCAGCAACACGAACTGTGTACAAGCAGTAGTAACTACTTAGAATATTTTCTTCATTCTTCATCAGCAGTACTAAGTTACACTAGCAGTACCAACTTTATGCTAACAGTTGTAACTTTACTTAAGCAGTAGTAACATACACTAGTAGTACTAAGTTACACTAACAGTAGTAACTTTTATACTAGCAATATTAACGACTTAGTAGTATTTCTTCTAAGTCTCTGAGCAGTCTTAACTTCCATTAGTAGTAGTAATATATACTAGTAGTAGTAACTCTAACCTTAGTAGCAGTTACTTCCAATCAGCATCAAGAAGCTTTTAATCCCAACAATCCTCCCTTAAACTTGATATTCTTCTTTTGAATCTGAAGTGTCATCATTAAAAGTCTTCACCATCACCAGGAGGATGCATTCAAACACTTCCAGGATTCTTGACCAGTTTAGTCATGAGCTTAAGAAGTTGATAGCACATCTCATTCCAATGGTCGGTTTGAAGCTTCTTGTTGAGCATTTTTATGATTGTTGCAGGTGTGAGTGGATACTTGTTATCTACCAGCATAAAGATATGCAGATTCTAAAATCTCATAAAATATACTCCACTTGAAGAAAATAGCTTCCAAACTGTCACATTGTATCCTTGTAGATTTCTCCATACTTCACTTTCTATATCAAGTTCAAACATCACTTTCAAATCACCCTATAACACTCTTTCATATGCCTCCTCTGGCCTTGTATTCCCATGTTTAGCTTTAACCAACTTCTAGAGTGTTTCCAGGTCTTCTCTGTCAATGTTCTGAAGAATCTTAATCATTGATGAGTAACTCCTTGCACTTCCATTAGCTCTTATGATTTGAAAGTATCCTATCTTTCCTTCTTTAATGATTTTCCAGTCAACAATAACTAGGGGCTTAGTTACTAATGGTACAGCATCAACTACTATTTCTTCTTCATCAACAATAATCTCCATATGCTTTTTCATCCCAGCTTCTTCCTGATCATCATCTATCTTTTTCTTCTTAATTCTTTCTTGTTCTAGCTCCGTGCCTGGTCTTTTAGAACTGCTTTCTTCTGCTCTTCAGAATCCATAGATACAAATGAGTCTATCTAACCCATGGTCTTGTTAAAAGTCTTCTGAACTTCATCATGTTCTTTAGATAGGTACACATTTGATTTCTCTTTTGAGCTTTGTTTGGTGGTTTTATTCTCTGCTCTTCTGCTCTATGTCTTGCAAAATGTTTCTTTCTTTTATCCATGAGTTCTACAAACAGCTTTGACTTTTCTTCAACAGTCAACTCTTCTTGTTCTTGTGCCTGTAATCTTGCAGCTAGCTCATAATCTGCATCTATCATAGCTTGAACATTATCCCATTCAGCAATGTTTACATCTTCTTCTCTTTATTTTGCAAGCTTCTCTTCTTCTTCTAATTCAGCATTTAATTCTTTCTTTGGAGTTTCTTTAGTAACCTTTTCCTAGCAAGCATATTCATATGACCACCTTTTCTCTTCTTCATACCCTGCTCTGTCACATCTACCTTAGCAGGTACCTTTACTGTGTCTTCTTTCTTTGGAGTTTCTATAGTAACCAACAGTAGTGAAACTTTCATCAAACCTTTTTACTTTCTCATATAAATCTTATATTTCTTCAAAAGTTTTGTTTTTCAGGTCTGAGTGTTTCTTGTTTCCAACATGTTTCAAGTAAGTCATCATCTTATTCCTAAGCTGAGTTCTTGTAGGAGGTCTATTCCTTATTGCAATAGCTCTTTGTTCTGCAAGAAACCTTCTTTGAGATGCAATTGTATCATGAAGGAATTTTGCTCTTTCTTCTACAGTAAACTGCTCTCTCTTTTCTTCTTAAAGCCTTTATGCTAGAAGTCTATCAGCTTCCATTCTTACTTTGATGTTATCAAAGTCTTGTATAAGAGCAGCATTTGTAGCTTCTTCTTCAGCTAATCTTTTCCTTTCTTCTTCTGTTTCCCAATCCTCTTGCATCTTTCTTGCAATCTCCTCATCATGAGCAAGCATCTTAAACTTCTTTTTAGTTTCATTAATGTCTTCTGATTCAGTGTCAGATTCATCCTCTTTAATCTTTTTCTTGCCCTTGTCTTTAGGATCAATCTTTAGAAGAGACTTTAAAGTTAAGAGAGATCTTGTTGAAGTAAGCCTTGGTCTTTCAATATTCTCTACATCCTTTAGTTCAACTCCTTTCTCCTTTTGAAGTGGTGCCTAATTGCAATATGCTTTGTTTTGGAGTGAAAGACTGGATTCTTTACAATGCAAATAGTACTTTCATTATCAATGTAGATTTTTGTGTTCATGAAATTGAACCCATAGTCTAACATTTGATTTTGAATCCACAAAACTTGCCCACAGCAATTGCTTAGCAGCAAACATATTCTAATTTGTAGTTGAAGTTGCCACAATGGTTTGCTGGTTTTGACAGTGCCAAGGAATAAAGTCTCCTGCAAGAAAAGGATACCTCCTGTTGTGGATTTCCTGTCAATATTTTCTCTAGCATAATCACTATCTGAGTAGGCTTCCAGGTTAAAGGAGGACACCCTAGGATACCAAAGGCCTAGTTTGGGTTTGCCTTTTAGATACCTAAAGATTCTCTTTACAGCATTTAGATGGGAGGTCTTTGGAGTGACCTGAAACCTAGAACAAGCACATACTACAAAACATTAAATATCGCCTAGAAGCTTTAGTAAGTACATTAAAGAGCCAATCATGGATTCTATAAAGGTTGTAACATCCACATCACTAGCTTCCTCATCCTTGACTAAAGGCTTCAGGGTCTCAATTGGTGTGCTAGCAGTCTTTACACTGGCAAAATCAAACTTCTTTAGGATTTCTGCAACATACTTATCCTGACTTATAAAAATACCATCTTCTTTCTGTTTGACTTGTAATCTAAGAGAGAAGGTGAGCTCTCTAATAGAACTCATCTGAAATCTACTCTTCACTAATGCCTCAAATTCATCACACCAAGATTTCTTTGTAGAACCAAAAATGATATCATCCACATAAGACGTGTATAATATATCTTTTGTTTGTCCCTTCTTAAGAAAGAGTATGTCTACTAGTTCCTTTCTGTAGTCCATTACTTCAAACAAACAAAGTAGATATAAGTAGCATACCTGGCTTTTTTGGGGAGATTGGTTTTGTAATCACTAGAGAGCGTTCACTACTGTGTAGACTTCTTAGGATACTTAGGATCTATAAAACCTGGAGTTGAGGACAACATCGACCTCTCATCAATTTTTCCATTCAGGAAGCACTTTTCACATCCATCTGATAGACCATGAATCCCATGTAAGAGTCAAAGGCTAAAAAGATCCTAATGGCTTCAATCTTGGCTACAGGAGCAAAAACCTCATCATAATTTATCCCTTCCTCTTGCTTATGTCCCTGAGCAACTAAGCTTGCCTTATTTAGAACCACAACACCTCTCTCATCCTTCTTATTTCTGTAAACCTATTTTGTTCCAATTGTCTTTTTCCACATCAAGGATATACTACAAGAATCCAAACCTTCTGAATTTGGAATTGCAGCAGTTCTTCCTGCATTGCATCAACCTAACTTTTATCTTCAAGTGCTATAGAGATCTTCTGGGTTCATTTTTAAGACAAGAAACAAGAAAATTAAACAATGTGAAGTCACTTATAATTATTTCTCCTTTGCTTTTTGAATATATAATTACAAAGCATGGGCTCCAGAACTTTTGGTCACTTTGCTTCTTGTTTGAACTGCTGATTGTGGATCTCTAAGAATTAGAGTTGAAGGATGGATAGATTTAATCCTTGATGAGGGAATAGGACTGACATTCACAGACAGAGTTCTAATTGGTGATGTCAGGTCACTCACACCCTCATCTATCATTAAGTGAATTAGTAAAAATTACCATCAGTAGGATTGTCATAAATTTCTCAGTGCAGGTATTTCTGAATCCATCTTGGTCAGTATTAGTTGGATCATTGAAGGTTATCGTCCTCATAAGGACTGGCTATCAAGTACTAATGGTTGTGTTTGCAGTATTAACTTGTTAGTACTGCTAGCTTTAGCAGCTCTTGCTTGTAGAAGCAAATCCTCAGTTTCTTGGGCAAACTCCTTCCTGAGAGCTTCAGCTGCATCATTAGCATCCTGTTCTTGCCTTTTAATTCTTTCAAGCTCATCCAAAAAGATTTGATCCTCCTTATCTACTTGCTGGAAATCAGGATGCTTGGTAGGTTCTTCACCTACTTTTGAGCTCTTGACTGTTGATGTATAAGAAGACCATATTGGCAGTACAAAGTAGTCCTGAGCAGATTCTGCTTCTATTTGGCGAAATCACTTGCATTAATATTTCTTCTGTACCTGCATTTTGATTAGCTTCTTGTGGACATGCTTGTTATCTTGCTTGATTCTTTGATCTCAAGGGTTGATAATTCATTCAAAATACAGTCTACTAATCTAAGATCAAACAAACAAGTTGGTCCGTTTCTGGCATTGTGGTTTATTCTTAAAAGGTTTGTGCCAGGTTTTCTTCAACTTCTTGGTTTTTGTAAATGTATACTAAAGCCTTGCTGTGCTAGAGAATACCAAACTAAAACCCTTCATCGATTTCCCATCAACTTGACCCAGGTGGGTCAATGGTATTCCAAGATGGTCACATGGTACCAAAAGGTCGTGATATAGCTTTTTGATTGGTATTTTCCTCGTTATATGTTCATTAGGTGTTCTTATTTGTGGCTTGGTCACATAATACCCTTTAAGGGACACTAACAAGCGTACTAACTTGCTTAGCCTCAAAAAGTGTTAGGTAAAAATGAATCTGCTAGCATAGTTCTAGTAGCCTCAATAAAGGTCTTGTTCTTTCTTTTAGCAACTCCATTTTGTTGTGGAGTTCTGGCATTACTGTATTCCCTCTTGATCCCTTTTGACCCACATAATTCAATAAAATCCCTGTTCTTAAATTCTGTACTATTATCACATTTAATAGTTTTAACTTTTTGATTTAATTAGTTCTCAATTTGTCTTATAAATTCCTTAAGGGTTCTACTAGTTTCATCCTTAGTTCTTAAGAAGAACACCCAACTAAACCTGCTAAAATCATCAGTGATAACCAGGCAATAAGTCTTATGGTTTAAACTCCTTATAGTTGTAGGTCCAAACAAATCCATATGCAGAAGTTGTAAGGGCTGACTAATAGAGCTCACCAGTTTTGCCTTACAAGAGGCCTTGTGTTGCTTTCCTTTCTGACAAGCAACACAAGTGTGGTCATTTTGAAAAATCTTTGAAGGTAAACCTCGTACAAGGTTTCCCTTCACAAGTTTGTTTAGGTTTTTAAAGTTAACATGACCCAACCTCCTATGCCATTTGTTAGATTCATCAATTGTGGCTTTTGCAATCAAACAAGCTAAACCTCAAGAAGGAACAATGTTCTCTAAATTGAAACTGTACATATTGTTTTGTCTGGGGATTCTAAAGCAATACTTGATTTTCATAAAGGTAACTTAATTCAGGAGACAAAAACAAGACATTCTGTATTTATTTGTCAGTGAATAAAACCTTGTTCTTCTTGTCACACATCTGTGACACAGAAAAGAGATTAAAATGCTGTAGTTCTTTCACAAAGCACACATCCTCAAAATCTAACTTTCCTATTTTTATTTTCCCTTTACCAGTTATGTAACCTTTACTTCCTCCAAAAGCAACCCGGCCACCATTAAAGTCTTGATATTCAGCAAGGTAGGCCTTGTTTCCAGTCATGTGCCTGGAACATCCACTATCAACAATCCCTTTGTTCTGTAAAGTTCTGTGTGGATAATCCTGCACATCAAATAAAAGAGATTAGATTCTCTTAGGGACCCAAGCCTTTTTGGGCTTGAGTCTGCCTAGTGGATCTTTGAAAGTAGCACAATCTCTAGGTCTTGATCCACCATTGTATTTGGAGATTTTGTGCCAGTAATGTCTTTTTGGTCTCCAATTACAACCTGCTGAGGGCTTAACAGCAGTTTCCCTTTTTCCCCCAACAGCACTAACTGCATTTACCTCAGCAGTATTAACTTTTTGATATGAAAAATTTGTTCTAAGTGCTGTTGTTCTATTCAATGACTTTCTAAAAGGTGAAACAGATTTATGAAAATCACCCTTTGGTCTAGCATTATTCACAATAGGCTTAACAGTATTAACTTTCATAGCAGCATTAGTTGGTACTGCCTGTCTGTTAAGGTTATGCCTAGCAGTACTAACATTATTAGTACCGCTAGCTCTAGCAGTATTAACTGGAATTTTGCCAGTTCTAGTTAGTACTGCTGTAGGAACAAATTGGTTTTTATGATTCACTCTTTGCACATTGTTCCAAATTGTCCTAATCTCCCTTTGACTAGACTTCTTTCTCATCCTATTGTTTAACTCAGCTTGTTTAGCCATCCTCTTTTCATGGAAATCACAATCTCTGATAAGATGACTAAGACTTCCACATACAAAACATGCTTTTGTAACAAACCCATATCCCAACCCTTTCTTGTCAACTTTAGGATTTTTACTATGTGTGAATTGATTCTTAACAGTTTCCCTAGGAGTTTTTACTTGCTTATTAGCAAAACTAGGTGTTTCCTGTTCTTCTGTTGGTAGAGACACATGCTCATCTTCACTATCTGATTCATACTCCTCAATGATAGGAGCATCAGACCAAACCTTAGGTTGACTTACTACTTTAGGTTCATTAACAACTGTTTCAGTCACAAATTCAGATGTTTCTACACTAATGTTAGATTCACAGGTATCAAAGTCACTGGTTTGGGTTTCAGATTCACTAGGTTGAGACTGTTTTGGACCATATGTAAATTGTGAGTAATCTATTTCAATATCAGGTCCAGATGGCATGTAATTCCCTGTCATGGGTGGGGGTACAACATGCATTCCTTCTGCTGTAACAAACCTATCATACAAAGGCTGATTTTCTAAATCACTTTCCTTATTCATAAATACACTTTGTAAAACTTCATTTTCATAACTCAAGATGCCATCATATCTGTAATCCCCATAACCAAGCCCAAATTTATCATTAGCACTCATCTGTGTATTTAGCAGTTTACCAAGATTTTTAGAAGAGTTGTGCCATTTTTCTACTTTAGCTTTTAAATCTTCTTTTTCTTTTTCAGCTTCTGCCAATAGTTTCTTATGGTATGTAAGGACATCAGTTTTATCATCTAAGTCTATTTTCATAAACCTTATCTTTTCCTCATACCAAAGTTGACTTTGTTGATGAGCAACTAATTGTGCTTCTACTTTCTTTAAAGCTTGAGTATACCTGTTTCTATTACTGGCTCTCTAAGTTGTATTCACCTTGAGCATCTATACATTTTTTTATAGTTTAGCTATGACTCTGTACATTCTTTTGAACAAGTTGTCGTACAAAGTTTACCTCTGTGTCTAAGCCTGAACTATTGCAAGCCATCAAAGCATAATCTTCTTCTTCTTTTGAGTGACTGGTCCAATCAACACCTTCTCCATCAATAGTCACCAAAGCTTTAGAGTCCTCCTGCTTACCAGATCTTCTCCCATCCTTATTTCCAGAGTTCCAAGCATCTCTCCTCCTACTATCTTGATTTCCCTTTGTTCTGCACTCTCTAGCAAAATGCCCTGTCTTGTGACAATTATAACATTCGACTTTGGTTTTATCAAAACCAACCGGTTCCTTGGCATCAAATTGCAGCTTTCTACCTGTCTTTTTGTAGAACTTTTTCATTCTCATTGAAATCATGGCTACCTGCCATTTCAAGTCCATTTCTTCTAAATCAAACTCATCAAGCTGTTCCAAATCCTCATGATCCAATCGAGAGAAACTGGATTGATTTGCAAGTAAGGAGTATGATGAAGTTTGTTCATATTATGAGTTAAGACCAGAAGGATTTGACACACCATAGGCGGTACTAAAATCATTAGTACTGCTAGTGTTCTTAGAGACAAATTCCACATTCTGCGTGCTAGAGGATGATGCAGTAGAGCCTTTAACATCATTCTCAAAGACTCTTAGATTATTATACAAATCATCAAAGCTGAGACTATCCACTCCTGGCTTGGTCCTCATAATTAAGGAAACTTGAGACCAGGCAGAAGGTAGAGACCTAAGGAACTTCTGATTTGCATCTTCAGTGGAGATGCCTGCACCATGAATCTCTAGTTGACTCAGAAGACTCTGAAACATGTCATAGCCTTTATGTAGCCCTTCTGAGTTTGATACAAAAAAGCCTTCAAACTGTTGCTTTAGAATATACTTTTGCATCTTCTTTGATTCATCATTGCCACCAAATCTAGATTTGATAGCTTCCCACATCTCTTTTGCATCAGTCATTTTATGAAATTTAGCAAGATGATCTTCTGGTAAAGCCATAAGCAAGGTAGTCCTTGCTTTTCTTTCTCTTTCTCTGGCTAAAATTTCTTCTGCAGTATTGGGAGGCAGAACCTTTATTACACCATTTGTATCAGTTGAGACACTTACAGGACCATTGCCTCTTTGAATGACTTCCCAGATAGGATAGTCTGTATGAGCCAAATAATCTTCCATTTTCATAGCCCATATATCATATTCTCCCTTTTTAAGAATAAGAAGTTTGATGGTTGAGACAGTGTGAGGGGCTTGTTGTGTTGGTGTTTGTGTTTGTGGTGGTAGTGACGGTGGTGGTGGAATCTCATCATCTGATCCAGCCATTTAATAGATTTGTAAGGTAGAGGTTTATAACTGGAGGGTTTTAGTTCTTCTTACTTAGAGTTTCTCTACAAGCTCTTATACCACTTGTAGATCCCAATTCAATATAGATATTTCTAGCCTGTTTAAGGGTTGTAGCCAATATGGATAGTTCCACACAAACTACAAGAGAAACAATGACTATGAACACTATAAGTTATGCGGAAACTAACTTATAATGTTAAGAAGAACCATGAATATTAATAACTAAACTTTTGTATTAATCTGCTAAAAAGATTACAGATTACTAACTATGAGATTGAGAGATGTGATGAGATGGATATCTTCTCTAATGCTGTAGGGTTCCTTTTATACACCAAAGATAAACCCTAACAGACTTACAAAATGTGTAGAAGATAATGCATATCTTTTCCTATAATATCTTATGCATATCTCTTAAATGGTACTAACTATTAAATGGTACTAACTATTTTGTACTGACGGTACAAACTAATACTAACAATAGAAACTATAACTGTCGGTACTTTCTACTACAACTAGCGGTACTAAGTTAGGAAAACATAATTCCCAACAAAGATTAATTATACCTTTAGCTTTCTCGAGTTAAGGTTCGAATGCAGTCATATGTGTCTATTCTGTCGCTACGGATGTGTACGTATGGTCTTTGTCGCCTTTTTTAGAGCATTGGTATAGGTATTAAATTATATGAATGTGCCGGTAGTATATTAAATTCTAGAACTTGTTTTTATGATGCATCCCGAGACCGCATAGTAAGTATTAGGATCTGCTATAAAAGAGGCACTATGATTAACCCATGTTTTAAACTTGTAATTGTTATGATGGTCACCTCAATCATATAACTATCACACACCCTTGCCATGCACTCATTTTTAGTGCAGGATACCCCTAGTATAACCCTCTGAGCCTATCCTTTTTACGGTTCTCACAATTTTCAGGTTAAGTCGGACTATTAATGAAGAGCATTGTCACCCTTAAACCAATCGTTACACCCAAATCGCCTTAGCCTACCTTGTATGTACTCGCTTTTAGTACATTATTTTTTTAACCCTAGTTAATTATTTGAGTACATAGTGCTAAGTCCTTATCCATGTAAATACAGTTTTGGGACGATTAGGATTCATGGCAGTATTCATCTTATGAAGAATTGGAGAAGAAGTAATTTATTACCCTTAATAGAGCTCAATAAGCTCCATGTTAGTTTGATCCACCTCAAATCAGGTCGTTAGTTAGATTGTAAATAATCGAGTATGTAAATGTTCAAGTGTAGGGGTGTATCTATAAACCTCCATGATGTATTATATGTTTAAGCGATGGCAGGGAAAAAGTGTATGAAAAGAAATGTATATAAAAAATGTATACAAAAAAGAGTGAAAAAAATGTATGGGCTGCCATTTGCTTATGTTTATGTTTATCATAGAGTCAAGAAAAGAAAAAGAAAGTGATTGATTTAGAGTTGTGTAGAGTTTGTATATTTTGTCCGAGTCTTTGGCTTAGCAACCAAACCAACGTGTATTCTTATAAATAATTAGCTAACTCTTCCACTCCAAATTTACCAAAAGTCACCACCAAAATGTATCCCATCCGTTTCCGTTTCCATGAATTTTATCTTACACCTATACCTCATAACCCTTTAAAAGACCTCTTGGATAGTAATGAATAATGCTTGCGCCTAGCAGTGGAGGTTTGATCCTTTACCAAGCCTATGGTAATTTATATGCTATGACAGGTAATGAGTGTTGATTTTCCATTTCTGCACCATGTTATAATTTATTATACACCCGAGTGAAAGAGAGAATTCTAAACACTTATGTGAGGTGCTAGTATATACTTTTCGTGCTTTTAATTATGAGGTCTAGAAGGTTGTGTTGTAAAATACTTTTAAAGAGTAGGTTAAATAACCCTCATATTGTTATTGTCTAGGTAGAAAAGCTCATTTGCTTGAGGATAAGCAAATCCCAAGTGTAGGGCTAAATAAATGAGGTGTCATTTTATATACTATTTCAGGGTCATTTAACCCCTTAAATCATGCAAATATACCCATATTATGTGCTTAATCTCTTGTTTTCGGGTTTTTAGCACATGGATGGCATTTAGAGGAAATACACGTGACTTGGGCTCATTTGGAGAAGAAACAGACAAGATTACGGACCTACACCAAATCCATGAAGAAGTATTGTTCTCAAAGCGTAGAGACGGCATCACAGGCATTAAGCGACTCCGCCATGATCTATCTAGTGACGGCGTCAGAAATCTAGCGACGACGTCAGAGCGTGGTCGACTTAAAATGGATCTAGAATTATCTACGTGGCGACGGCGTCAGGACTGCTTTAAAGGTCGTTTTTAGGGCCTCAACACCATATTGTAACAACCTTATATCTATGTTTTAATCAAGTAAGAGTGTTATTCATTAATCATTCAATATGTCTATGTGT
>BQNB010179588.1:0-12758 GCA_026074375.1 Tanacetum coccineum | reverse complement strand
GTTTTTCGTCCTCTTTTCATTCCCGTGCTCGGCTTTGTCCGTTTTTGCTTTGATTTTGTCCTTTTTGATAAATATCCGTACCTGCAAGACACAAATCACAAAACAAACGTATACAATGCATTTTAATCATGTTTTTGGTCATTTTTGGTCTTTTTAGCTTGTTTAATAAAGTAAAAGGTATGTGTATAATAGCACATACCATTTGAGCACAAAAGGAATATGATTAAGACTTGGATTATCTAGTTTTCAGTAGTTGGGGTGGTTGGTTGAAGACCTGGATAACTATCACTTAAAGGAGTTACGTTGTAGTACTCAGTGTCACACGTAAAAGTCGATGTGAATAATTTTAAGAGGTGTTGTACTTCTTATACTTTTCTGGTTGAGTATAGGGTACTTATACATCTAATCTTGCACCGTTCTTCAATCAACAACAGTGCCAGATTAAGTAACAAAATTAGGGGATTCTACTTCATTTTCAAGTTTGGTATATCGGGTTTACTTCACTAAGTGATCACAACAATAGCCGACAAAATACGAGGTTAGTAAGTTAGCCAGCGAGTTTAAAGGGTGAGATGTAATCAGCAATTCTCACAGGATAATTGAAGCTACCGAACGTCAATGGTACTTCACAGTCTTAGCAAAATCCTTCAAAGTTCTTCAATGTCTTTCATAACTTTTCAAGATTGATGTTTATGACAAGAACTTCTCGTGTATATGGTCGTCCACGTCAATGATGCTTCCGAGAGTTCGAAACCATCATGGGGGAATACGTGTACTTTGATACTTTGATGCTATCAGGTCAATTTCCAGGGGGAAGTAGTTTATACTACTTCACTTAGTATGGTTTGTGAAGTACTCTACATACGTGAGAAGAATTGTTGAAGAATTGTTGTTGATTTCTCGCATGTACCTCCGAACGGATATTCACCAAGACCTAATGACAAGCAGCAGTAGTATTTGATGTGGTTTTCTACTTCTACAAAATTCTGCTATGCACGTAAATGTCAAACAGAAGTTCTTTCTAGCTACATCAAAGTCCGGAAAGAATTCAAATCCGATCAAGAAATTACCGAGGATAATAAATTTATTGATTTAGCCCTTCGACGTAATAAACCCTTTTGATAGTAATAGTTCCTTGAACCAAATCTCCATAACCAAGAATCGGTGCAATTTGATCATTCCCAAATTTCACCGTACCCAAAAATTTCTCCACAAAATTAGTTAGAAGTTTGAGATTTCCCGTCATGTGCTTTGAGCACCCAGAGTCGACGATGAATAGAATTATCTCTACGAGCTGCAAAAGAATTAGAAGACAATGGAGTATTAGACATAGTGGAACACCTAGGAGTCATATGTTCTAAAATATTAGCAGTTTTAGGATGCTTTTCCTTGGGCATCACTATCATTAGGGGTTGACTTTTCCTGTTGGGGGATTTAGGTTTCCATTTGTATCCGGGTGGTGTAAACTTAGGATACCACCAACTGCATGTCTTACTAACTTGCTCATATATCTTCCTAATTATGTTTCTAGGTTTCTTGACGGTGGAGTCTGTTGCAACTGTTTTCTTATGGGATGTTGCAACAGATTGGTTCACAGTTTGCTTGGGTTCTCTAGTACTAATAGGCACAACAATTGGCTGTCTAGTCCTAGAATTCACGCCATTAATATAATGTAGAACACACAAATCATGATTGTCATTCAGCACACATTTTCCACAAGTAACACAGACAAAGTTAACATTCGAGGTCTTAGCATTCAAACTGTCATTACACGCAGTTACAGACGTTTTATTATTAGAAAACTTAAAATTCCTACGGTGGTCTTCTACTTCTTGCTTCTTCCCTTGACTATTGTTAGACATGACTCTATCTTCCAGTTGATTGCTCTTAAACTATGGTCTGTTAACACTAGTAGTGGGAATTACTCCTGTAGAGAAAGACACGCGTTTGTTAGTTTTCCTAATGTCTTGAGGCAACCGTGGTGTTCTAGTTTGATTAGGCTTTGTGTGCACTTTATACATTCCTGGTGCAATCACATTTGTGTTCTTGAAAATTGGCAACACATTCTGAGGCAAAATCTGTGTAGTGACTGGTTTTGAAAAATCATGGGACACGTTTTGTATGGTAACTGACTTTGACTTTGAGAAATTTGTCTTTGCAAGAGAATCTGAAAAAATAGCTGGTTTACCTAAAATTGATTGTCTTTGACTTTTAAAAGCATTCGGTTTTTGAATAACCGATGATTTTTCAAACTTAGTTTCCATAGATTTTCCTTTCATCTTTTCTATGAGTTTCTTCAACTCACTTATTGCAATTCCTTTGTCTTGTAATTGAGCTTTCAAGTCTTGAATTTCAAAATATTGTTCACGTTCTTTCAGAAATACGTTTGACTGATTTTCTTTGAAAGATTTGTCATTTTTTATCTTTTCTTTGCACTGTTGTAAATCAAGTTCAAGGTTAATCGCATGTTTCTAAAGTGCTTCAAAACTCTTTGACATTGTTCTACTTTTTGAAAGCTCTTTTTCAAGATGTTCACATTTTTCCAAAGTTTCCAAGTAATCACATTGCAAATTAGTAACTTCATCCAGATCAGTGTACACACTAAGTATTGCATTCATGTGATCAGCATAGTAATATTCCCTTGAAAGTCGGTCGATTTCATTCAAAAACTGTGTTTTTTGAGTTTCCAGTTGAGATTTGAGAGTGTCTACTTCATGTTCAAGAGAATTAAAGTATCTCAAATCAGCAACCATTTCCTCGTTCAAACACAAGTGAAATTTTTCTAAGTCCGCATTGATTCTTCTAATTTGGGGGCAAAAATTTCCTTCGATTGTGTTTTGAATGAAAGGATCTATGTTACCAAAATATGTTCTTTTAGCGATTGTTTGTTTGCAACGTTCCACTCCATCAAAAATCGTGTCAACACTCTTTTTAATCTTGAAAAGTTCTTTAGAGCTTTTACACTTTTGATCCCAAGGAATGGATTCATCCATTCGTTTTTCTAACAAAGTTGTTTGTTTACGAAAAGACTCTTTGGAAAATTCATTATTAGAAGATGTATGACTCATCTTTGACGTTCTTGGAAAATAGTGTTGTTCAGGCGACTTTTCCCGTTGTGGAACGAACAAATCATAAAGATTATTCAACTGGTCATAATCAAATGGTTTGATTAAATCGCTTAATTTTGATCGACTTTCTTTGTCAAGACGAATCGTTTCGTCAGATTCAGGAGCTAACATTAAAGCAAGATTATCATTATAGCAACCTATATCATACAGACGAGGATTCGCTCTTTGAGCTTTCTTGAGGAACTCAGGTTTTACAAAACTCGTTTTACAATTACGATTAAGCATATTCATTGTTTGAACAGATTGACCGGTTTTATAAACAATATCGTCCAAAACTTTGATTTTATTTTCCAAAGCAATGACTTTTCAATTTTCTTGTCTTCATAAGTTTTGTGAAACTTTTTCTGAGTCTCTTTTTCTTGTGACATTATGGAGATGGTTTCTTGATGTACAAAAAGCTCCTTTTTCATTTCTAAAATCATTTGTCTTTGAGTATATTCATTAAATGACTTTTGAGATTTCATTGTGTGTGACATTAAATCCCCTTTAGCTTTTGCACAATGAATTGTCACCTTTGACGCATAATTCACATCATGATACCTAAAACTTCTTAAGGTTTTTAAACATCAACTGATTAGTCTTTGACAGATCATTGTTTGCTTCTTTGAAATGGTTATTTGATGATTCTAAGCTTTTATTTTTTAGTTTTTGAAATAATCATTTCACTTTTCTATTTATTCTACTTACAAGTGCTTGTTTGATGATTCCAAAAATTTATTATGGTTTTTGTTGTCATCAATTTCACATTTTAGTTTTTCAATTAAAGAAGCAAGCAAATCACGTTGATTAGCAAGATCATCATCATCCCAGTCAACCATTTCTCCATTAGTACTCATAACTAATGAATCAATAGTGATGTTAGTATCACCTTGTTCCTCTAGATATGTGTCATTAACAGATTCAGGTTGCTCGTGATGTTCTCTTTCATTAGCAAACACATTAAAGTTATCGTTATCATTTTGTACCTTTTGCAACGGCTCAGCATCAAAGATAGGTCCAGAATTGTCAGCAGCATCTCGAGTAACCTCTTGAATATGTACCATGTACATATAATGTGCTTCTAATTCTTGATCGCTAGGTTCATCATTAGTGTCATCCTTCCAGTCAGCTTGCTCAGCACTTAACTAGATTCTAGCTTCCTCTTGCTTACACAGTAGGCAATCTTCTCCTGTGATAAGCTACATCCTTTGCGTTTCGGTTTTTGACATTTCTTGCTTACGTGGCCCATATCCTTGAAATTATAACACTGAATCCCGGATTGCTGTACCACCTATGTACCTACATTCTCCCTAGCCCCAGCAATGTTAACTACTCTCTGATTATCATACCCAATGCCTCTGTTAGTCCTTGGAGTATTGTCCTTATTTGCTCTACTAGTGTTTGATGATGTTCTGAGGTTGTTGTTGGTAGGTTTGTAGATTTTCTTAAATGATAAAGAAATAAAAGCCATGAGTTTATCAATCTCCTTCTCCTTTGACAATGCATCATCTTCAGCAATCATTTCAAGTTCTTGATCATAAGTTGGTGGAGGAGAGTTGACAATTGCTTTTCCTCTGTTTCTTGTAGCAGCTTGTTGTGATTTAGTTGAGGAAGTTTGAGTGTAGTGATTAGTATGGTTTTGAGGATGGTAAACTGAAGTGAATTAGCAGTACGTACTAGTCTTTCAGCTCTTAACTCATTGACTTCATTCTGGTGTTGCTTCAAAATGTCATAAAGTTTGTGGTAGGAGACAATCTTCAACTCTTGACTCTGCTTAACAAGTGTCACAAACCTTTGCCATTCTGGTTGTAATTGAAGTAAAAACTAAACATTCACTTGATGATTGGACATTACACTGATTTCTGACAAGCTCATTCATCATCTTGTAGAACCTTGAGTAATACAATTCAAGTGATTCACCATCCTGTGATATGAATTTTCTAAACTCCCAATATAAACTGGTTTCAAGATCTTGAACATTGATTGATTCATCCTGTTTCAACCTTTCAATAGCTTTCCACATTTCACATGCATTTGGACAAGCATCAACTATGGAGTAGATATCATTATCTATCCCTGTAAGAATTATCTGAACAGCTTCAGCTTCAGCATCTAATTGGTCCCGTATGTCTTGTGAAATATTCTTGTAGTTCTCTATATACCCTTCTGTAGTGGTTTCTGAACTACCTTCAATAACTAGAACAGTCTTCTCAGTCCATTTAAATTTGTAAGGTGGATTCTGGAGACAATAGTGGATATGTTCATTGTTAGGTTTGGTGTCGATGTATCTCTTGATTCTGGATTTCAACTAAAGTAAATACATGTGCTAACATTGGTGGGTTGGTCTTTACCACCTACTTTATGATAGCATTGTAAAAGCATTCGATGTTGGTTTGCAAACTTGGTATTGGTGGGCATTTGACATTTTGATGTTGTGAATGGATATCAGATCTTAAGTAGGTAAAGTGATTGTTGTTATGGTTTGAAGTGAATGAACGTTCATGAGATTTTACAAATCTATGATTTAAACCAAGAAAAGAATTGAATCTTTTGGTGTGATTTTACAAAATCAAGAAGAAACCGTAAAACAATGATTACCGAAATTGAAATTACCAAAATTGGTTTATAGAGGGAACCGAAAATCGAATTTTGATGATTCAAGGATGTATAAATCGCTCAGGCTTAGCAAAGGTGTATAAATCAGTTAGGCTTAGCAGAGTTGTATAAATCGGTTATCATTCAACATGTATAAATCGCTTGGGCTAATAACACACGTATAAATTGCTCAGGCAAAAATACACATATAAATCGTTTATGCTAAACACGCGTATAAATCGCTTAGGCTAATAACACACGTATAAATCGATCAGCTTTAGAACTCGTATAAATCAGTTAAGCAATACGTATAAATCGCTCAAGGTAAAAAAAAGTATAAATCGGTTGAAACCCAACACGTATAAATCGCCTAGTACTCCCAGTACGTATAAATCGCCCAAACCAATTTTCAAATCCTTAAAAGACATACTTTTTGACATTTTTTCTCAGATTTTCTTGTACAACTAGTAATTTTAAGCCTAAAAGAACCTTAAAATGAAAACTTTATGGTTTTTAAGACAAAAAGTTTAAAATCAAGATTTGTACTTTTTTTAAAAATTTCGAACAAAGGAAAGCATAAAAAATGTATAGAAGTGATGTTTTCTTGAATCTTTTCTTGTACACCTTGTATAACTAAGATACTAGCCTTAATACCAAAGTATAAGGTCTTTTAGTGTATTACAAAGCTTCAAATCCAAGAAGAAACACACGAAAATAACGAGTAGAGAACAACTAAAACACTAAACTCACCCGAGACGAGTGATACCACATGTTATCCCAATACCTTCATCCATAACACAACAATAAGCAATACTAATAAGCTCTATAAGCCAAAATAATAAGAAAAAAATAGAGAGAGAAACTAGAGAGAGAAACAAACGAGAGAGAGAGAGAGAGAGAGAAAGAGAGAGAGAGAGAGAGAGAGATTAGATTGGGAGGAAACACATACAAAATGTAACCAACACCCTCTTCATGTGTGGAGAGGGTCCTACTTATACCCTTAGCCTACTAGATGGCTTACGGGCTTTCTACTTGGGTCGGGCTTGGCTTATCTTGGGCTTTGAGCCCGAAACATGGATAATATTAGCTTAAAGTCCAAGCCCGTTAATCTCGACTAGCCTATTACATAACAACACTAATTCGGACTAGACGTATCCGATAAACATTATTGTTCGTTTTTCTTTTTTTTGACTTATATAAAAATAAGGCTAACAAGTAATATCACCTTATGTGAGATTCACAGGCCAATCATGGAACGAAAAGTTTGCGGTTCAAAGTGAAATTGAATAGGAGCGGGTGGAGGGCAAACAAAAAATGGATTTGTTGAGGTATGATATTTATTCCTTTTTTTACCCTATTTTATACCTCTTTTGCACTAATATTTAATCTTAATAATACCACAAGTAATTTACACTCTTAGCCATTAGCTAAAGCCGAGATAATTTTTCATATATTTTGTACACCTTTTTCGCATATTTTAATTAGAATATAATTAAATGGCTATGATGATTTGGGTACTTGTTACGTTATGATTTTGGCATTGCAAAATCTGGGGGTCATAACATGCAACCAGTTTTTGTCGCCAATCTAATATCCAAGCCAATGCATAAAGACACTATTTCTAACTATTGAGGAGCACTAGTTAAATTTATAACATAAATTTATGGTGCTAACAAAAATCCATTGTCTTATTGCACCGAACTACCTGGACACAAGGACGCAAGAAGTGGCTACAAAACTACCTGGACACAAGCGCAAGAAGTGGCTACATACAGAGTTTTTATACAAGGCTTAAAAGTTATCTATTATTTATGGTGATACTGACTACAATTTGAATGTCCGTTTTATTTGTCTCGTTTTATTCGTGGTACATTATCTCTATATGAACTAGATATTTAAAAGTTGGGACTAATGAAAAGTAATCATGATTAGCTAGAAACTTGGATATGTGAACACATAAATACGTACTTGAGTCATTGGCGTCCTGCGGTGTTGGTACGATTTTTACGTAAACATGGATTTAAGTGATCCGATTTTAATGTACATGCTTAATTACTCTGTTGCCTTAGTTAAAGCTAACACATACGGGTTTTCTGGGATACGGCCTACAAGGGTTACAAGTTTCCAAATTATCATGCCATTAGGCCAGATAATTGAACACGAACATGTAACTTTCTAAGTCTATTATGTCATTTCATTTGTAGAAAATTAAATCTTAAATTAAAAGATCTGTTTTATGTCAAGATGCTTGAAGGACAACATAATAGACCCTTTGCAGTGGAGTGAGTGGAACCAATCATGAAAGCAAAGGTATAAATAACATAAATCACTAAAAAAACTATAAGAAACGCTACTTTGTCATTTTACTCAAATTGTTACTTCGTATAAGTTTACAACAAAAGAGAAAAGTTCTTATATTGTTCTTTGAATTCCAGATATATAGACGGAATGGTTCCGATTTTCTCAAGGGCAGCATGCCATTGTGCTTGCTATTTTATCTAGGTAAACATCTCTTTGTAGTCATACGAGATCATGACCATGAAGTCATAAGTTAGTGGGAAAAGGGATAGCACAGGGTTGCGCAGTAGATCAAAACTTGCATTTTTATGTAATTGTTATGTAAACTATGTTGGGTTAATCATTTACGTCAAGGGTTCATGTATGCATGGTTCAAGTATGCATGGCATGGCTAGAACTTAAGTATGTAGTTGTTGAATATATTAAGGTTTTAGTTAATAGTTAGACTTGGTATTTAGTTTGACCGGTTCTCATAGAAGTTTACAATGTACACGTTTGAGAATGTAGGTTAGTGTATGTACCGATTCTTTAGGATAGATTAACATTTTATTAGTTGCTTTATGTTCTCATATAAGGCTATATATAGGCCTCCTTTTCTATGAATTAAATACAAGTTCTTTTCTGCAAGTTTTCTTCTCATATTAGTGAGTTGGAGTGTGATCATTGCACTATTTGATTTCTTCATTTGGTATCAAAGCCGCGTTCGATTAAAGGCGAGTTTGAGAGTCGGCTCCAAGTAAAGTTATAGACCTTCGCTACGGGGAACCGAGCTTTGTCTTTAAGGGGTGTTAGGTTGTTTATTTTGGTGTTGATCAGCTCCTTGTTTGTGGAAGGGGGTGTGTAAGCTACAAGGTCGTCTTTAAGGGTGTACGGGGTGAGCGAACGCACAGGGCCTCACAAATTTTAGGGGCCCTAAAATTTGTCCCCTTAACAATATGTTAAATGTGTAGATAACTTATTTGCATTATATCTTATAAACAATGACATTTTATATATAATATTTCTTCTCAAAAGGTTTCATTGTGTAATTTTGCACAGGGCCCTCAAAATTTTAACTAATTTAGAGACGGCCCTGGTAAGCTAACTTTGAGTAGTTGTTCTACGTTGAAGAGACTAACCGACGAGAGTACGTGAAACGAACGGAAAGGATTCGTCAAAGTAGATAGCTTTGGATTTGATTCGTTCTACAGGTTGAAGAAGACCATAGAGTGTGTAGCTTGTCTTCTTTGTCGGCGAAATAGGTCTTGTGGAATCGGTAAAGGGTTGTAGCTTCATGTTTGTTCGTCTTGAGACACTAACCAGAGATGCACGATAAATGAACGGTGTGAAATCAAAACAGGTGGCTTTGATTCGGTTCCTTTGGCGGGTGAAAGAAAACGGTAGAAGCGGGTAGCTTTGTGATAGCGCCTAAATTATACATGTTTTCGGCGGCGTTATTTGCATTTTTTTATCATTTCTCGTAAACTTTTGATACTTAATCAAGTATATTTCCTATTATATGTTCTAGGTACGTGTCGTGGAAGAAAACATAAGAAAACAAGAAGAATTGAAGCTTAAACGAAGAAATAACTCAAGTTTATGATCTCCCGACACATGTTCACTGTTTTGGACATAACTCAGTCATACGAACTCTGTTTTAGTTGGTTCAAGCAGACACGGAAAAAGAATTTAATTATCTACAACCATAAAAATCCAACTGCTGAAAGTGTGAAAATTGCAGTGGTTTTGGCCAAAGTACGACGCACTTTTGAGTCTGTGAGAAAATTAAAGGCAATTAAATGAAGTGTGCATTAACTCACTATGTGCGGCACACAGATAAGTTTGTGCGACGTACTCTCACTATGTGCGGCGCACAAATAAGTTTGTGCGGCAAACTTTTGCCCATTTTTAGCCTATAAATACAGCCCCTAATCACCTCATTCCACATCCTCTCACACAATTCCCCACTTCATTTCTAACACTTATAATAGGTGGTTTTGGTGATCTTGGCTTGACAAACCAAGGAACCAAACACCCCTTCAAACTGCCATCACCACCATTGACTACCACCACTCTCCACCATCAATATCCCTAGGTTTTAATCCATCAAGGAAGGGTTAGTGAAGTGTATTTTGAAACTATATGTTATTGTGACATAATTGTTCGTAGTTTCCGGGTTTTACTTTGAATATAATAAAGTGTTCTTAGGAAATTCTTGTGAAATCACCATCATTTGCTCTTGGAGTTTGGTATAATCTTGTTTATCCTTTGAATATGATTATTATTGAATTCTTTGAGTTCATAATGTGTTTTGTTACTTCTTTGATTATGGAGTAGTAATCTTGTGTTTGTTTGGGCATTATGTGATTTTGGATATGGAGTGTTTGGATATGAGTTTATTAAAATAGTAAAACATATTTTATATAATAAAATAAGCCGAAAGGTTTCTTTATACATGTGTTCTATCAATCCATCTAATATATTGGTTATAATTACTTATAAAGGCCGAAAGGATTTGTTGTGATTAATCGATATAATCACTAGTTATATTTAAAGGCTGAAAGGATTTATAACTTGTGATAACTCTATTTTCTAACTTATAAACACTATTTCAAACACATCATTATCTTAGTGATCATTGCTTAAACAAATATATCTTAATCATTTGATTGAATCATCTTTTCATTGCTTTCTTTATGATATTCGATATATGCTTGTTTTGGTTAGTTTGATCCGTGACAATCATCTTAGTCTTAGCACCTTAATTACAAACTGTGAAAACTTCAATTCCCGTGGAACGACCTGGACTTACCTTAAAGCTATACTATACATGAACGGGTATACTTCTCGAGTGTTTTGTTTTTAGTAAAAATTGGTATTTCTAGTTATTATAAATTTAAAGCTTGGAAAACACACATCAACCGGATACAACATATCGGTTTCCTATACATGTTTAGGATTCAATTTTTCGAGTCTAACAAATACACCAAGATAGAATTGCATTTTGTTTTCTTTTATCTTATACAGGACCTTGCTTAACGAATAATGAATGTGGTTAGAGTACTTATTTTCTGGAATTACTGTATGCATACTGTTCGTGTTTGGATTCAGATGATTTTGCACACATGATCTTGCTCATAAACACAACATGGAGGATCATATCGAGCAAATCTCAAGGATGTTTCTCGTTCTAATTCTTTTAATTTATTGTTTTTAATGTTATATTTATACAACGAGGTCGTTGTATATCTCAAGTGGGGGAGGAGAATTAGAACGCTTACTTGTCCATGTTTTCACAATAAAATGTTTAATTTATGCCTAAATTTAAAAAACAATTAGCATACGTTTATGAAATTATTAGTCGCATGACCCCGTACACATAACCCTTGTTTAGATATTGTAAGAATTTAGCCTTATCCATTTCTAAATATTTACCCAAATTCCATAAAAATATGTGCCGGTGATGCTGTAGACTTTAGAACTTGGCTTGGTATATCTATTCAAGACCACAATGATAAATACTATGGATTTAGATGGAGTGACATTTTTAAACTGGTAAATTTCTAAGATTACACCAAAAAGCCTATACATGTTTTATTAACTAACTACACTAGTTAGTTAACCCCTGTATAAACCCTTTGTTTACTCTCATTTTCAGAGTAAAATACCTTTAGAAAACCTGATGAGCCATTCCTTTCTTTTCATACACCACATATATTTGTTTCGTTACACCTTTACACCTTAGCCTACCCTATTAGATTAAGTCCTTTACTTTTTCGGTTGCTAGTCGCTTTTGTGTAAAGTATTGTATTTCCTGTGTCGAGATGTCAATTTTCTATCTCTGGTGTGGTCGGTAAAATTGCACAATGCAATTGGGAAAGTTTTGATTTTCTATCCATGGTTAGGTCAAGAAATTGCACAACGCAATGGGAATGTAAAATTAGTAGTTCGCTCGTGTAGTTTTACTACTTTGTTATTATGATCGAATATCAATTATTAGGATTAGTCATGGTTATGAGATAGTGAAATTCTACACATTAGAATTAAATTTCAGTTCTTAGTTTAAAAAATAAAAAAAATTCAAAAAAGATGTTTGTAGAGTATTGTTGTATTAGAGTTGGGACGCAATATAAACCAACTATAAAAGTATGTATAAAAGTGGGAAAAATAACCACTTGAGTTGTATTTGGGATGAATGGGAGTTGAAAGTTATGGGAACGCCAGCTTAAGGGTTGTTTTCATTGATCTATTGATCAAGACATTTTGTGTGAGTCGGATTCGTGTCTCAAAAGCACGTTGATTATTCCGTCTTAAAGTGTGAGTTAGTCTATCATTTTGTGTCTTCTTCAAGGGATGGTCGGGAAAGTAACTAGCAACTTATCCTTTATTTGGACTTAATCTATTTGTTTTGTTTATTTTGTTTAACACCAATTATTTTCTCTTTCCTAATCACTAACCTTAGGTTTTACTCGAATAAGGATGCGATCGAATCATGCATGTCTATTCTGTCGTTACGGCCATGTATGCGTGATTCAGCCACCTTGTTGGTTTACTACTTTTGGTAAAAGTTAGAAGATCCATACCCTATATCACTCTTCATCCTAACCCTTGGTTTTACTCGAGTAGGGAAATGATTGAAATCGTAAATGTCTATTCTATCATTATGGATGAGTATATGTGGTTTGTCGCCCCCGTTGGTTTACGACTTTTGGTAAAGAATACTAGTCCTATTCTTTAGCTTGTTCGAGTTAAGAAGTGTACAGTCATATATACATATAT
>BQNB010179587.1:0-10137 GCA_026074375.1 Tanacetum coccineum | reverse complement strand
CTATTGTAACTAGTCTCAAATCTTTAGATCCGGACTACTCTAGCAAGAATCACGTGAGAAAGTTTCTTTCGTGCTCTACTAACGAAATAGAGAGCCAAGCTGACGACGATTGAAGAAGCCAAAGACTTGGAAATACTTCCTCTTGATGAGCTAATTGGAAACCATAAGGTTTATTAAATGATCTTGGATAATGATGGCGTAGAATCTAAGACCACCAAAGAAAAGGTGAAATCATTAGCTCTTAAAGCTAAAGTCGCTAGGGAGCAAACTAGTGATGATAGTGATAGTCAAAGAAGAAGTGATAAAGACGATGATGAAACTGAGGAAATTTAATGGCTAAGAACTTCCAAAGGTTCTTCCAGAAGAATACTCGATTCGGGCGTGGCAATTGATTTGGTAATGGTGCTAATAGGTTCGGAAAAGGCCACGATAATAGCTTTGGAAACAAAGGGGTTGAAAGCTCGAGACAAAAGAGAGTTTGCTACAATTGTGAAGTGGAGGGCCACTTTGCTAGTGAATGTACAAACCCCAAGGAGAATAAGGTTTTTGTTGGAGGAGCATGGAGAGATAGTGAAGACAGCGACGAACCTCAAAAGGACGCAACGTATCTCATGGCTATCGACTCTCAAGAGTTGTGTCTTAAATGCGATCTACTACCAGATGATTGGATTGTGGATAGTGGTTGCACTAAGCACATGACCGGGAATTGAAGATTGTTTACTTCGTACAAGACGTATGATGTTCGACATGTCATATTTGGGAGCAACCTAAAGGGCAAGGTTATCGATGGAGGTAATATTTCTCATGACTTCATTACAATTACCAATGTTGAGCATGTTAGTGGTCTAGCTTTTAACTTTATTGGCGTAGGTCAATTATGTGATGATGATTGTGTAGTTAGCTTTACTAAAGTAGATTGTACTATTAGTAAAAATGGTAAAATCCTAGCTAAAGGTCATAGGAGAAGTGGTCTATATACTTGCAAATTGAGAGATAACTCCAAACAACAAATTTGTCTTACATCCGTGGTGGATAACTTAACGCTTTGGCATAGGAGGTTAGGTCACGCCAATATGCGGTTAATTAAAAACGTAGCTTCCAACGAGCTAGTAAGGAACCTACCAAATCTTGTTTGCAATAAGACAAATCTTATTTGCTTATTTTAAGATCTCATTTTCTTTTCTCAAGATCTTGCATGTTTTTTCAAGCTCTTGCTTGCTTTTCTTAAGGGCTTGAGTGAGAGACGTGTTTGTTTTCTTCAATTGATTTTGAAATTTTTTGTTTTCATCAATATCAAGTTTGAAAATTGCAATTAAGGAAGCAAGCAACACACGTTCATCCTCAGATTCTTCAGCATTTTGGTCAACATGTCCTTCATTATCACACATATCTGATGAATCAGGAGTGACATTACTATCAACTGTTTCCACCACGTATGTGTCATTAATGGATTCAGGTTGCTCGGAATGTTGTTTGTCAGTGGCAAACACATTATAGTTATCGTCTGAGTGTAGCTTTTCCAATGGCTCATAATCATAGGTAGGTCCTTAATCAGCAGTTGGAACCTCCTGGATCTTTTCCATGTACATGTAATGTGCTTCCAATTCTTGTTCATTCGACTCATCATCAGTGTGTCATGTAGCCAATCTTCCTGTTTAGCACTTAATGGGACACCTTTTGATTCCTGCTTGAATAACATCATCTTTACCTTGTGATACTCGTAGTCTTTTGCCCATTTTGGTTTCCTGCACTTCTTAGCAAAATGTCCATACTCCTTGCAATTAAAACACTATATCTGTTGAACCACCTGATTACCTATAGTTTCCCTAGCATTAGCAATTGTCATTGTCCTCTGATTCTCAAACTACCTAGTTTTTTTGTCATTCCCAGATATTAGAGTAGTATCCACATTCTTGTTCCTGGTGTTTGATGAAGTTCTAAGGTTGTTGTTGGTAGGTTTGTAGATATTTTTGATGTACTTTGCAATGAGAGCTAAGTTTTTTTGCATATCCTTATCTCTTTGGGCATATTCTGGATCACTGTCTTCTTTAGATGCGGACTTAGATGGAGGTGTAACTGGTTTAGCTATATCTTTGATTTTGTTTCTGGTAGTTACATGAGAACTGGTTGATGTTGTGTGTCTTGAGGATGATGTATGGGTTTTGTGAGGTTTTGGTGCTTGATAGTAAGTATCTAGAGAGTATGTCTAGATAATGTTGAGTAGTAGCTACAAGTGCTAGTGGGTTGGCATTTCTGGCAATCTTTTCAGCACAGATTTCATTAAATTCATTTTGTTGTTGCTTCAGAATGTCAAAGAGTCTGTGATATGAAATAGTGTCTAAGTCTTGTTGTTGCTTGACAATTGTGATAAATATTGACCATTTTGGTTGAAGTTGTTGTAGAAACTGAACATTCACTTGCATGGTATCAACCTTCAGCTTGTTCCTTACCATTTCATTCATCATTTTGTAAAACCTTAAGTAGTATGACTTAATTGATTCACCATCTCTGGAAATGAACTTGCCAAACTCCTAAAAAAACTTAGTCTTCACATCTTGCTTGTTGAAAGACTCTCCTTGTTGCAAACATTTAATAGCAAGCCACATTTCCCTAGCAGTAGAACAAGCATCTACTGTTGAGTATATGTCATCACCAGTTCCATTAAGAATCATATGAATTGCTCCATCTTCAACATTAATTAGTTTTATGTTCTATGGAGTGGTATTGACATAAGTTTCTTGTTCAACTCTACGTGGGTGTCCTTGTTGCTCTTTTGTTACTTGAACTTCTTCATGAACAATTTCAGTTAGGATGTAAGGACCCTGTTCAATGCAATGCCTGAGTTGATCTTTGTTTGATTTCGTATCAACATATCTCATGAATCGAGAACTCCATTGTGCATAGTGAACCGGAGCAAGCATTGGAGGTCGTTCTCTTGAACCAACTGTCATGATGTCATTGTGCATTTGACTGTTGTTTGATGGAGTAGTCATGAGGAATGATTGATGTGTTTTAAATGATGTAATTAAAGTGAATAATGATTTTAGGATCTTAAGTAGGTAAAGTGATTGTTGTTGTGGGTTGTTGTTGTTGTTGAAATCGTTGTTTTGTTAATGATTGTAGAGGTAAAACGACTATCGGTGAATAAACAATGAACATTTAATGGCAAATGGTTGATTAAGTCACTAATAATGACTAACAGTGCAATTTAAATCCAAATTAGATGACTAATGTTTGTTAAGGATTAAAGGAAGGACCAATGGTGAACTTGTCTTGAAGTTGGAGGGTTAAACTTGTAAATTCCAAAACAACAAGAACCTTTTGTTTTAAACTCTTTCAAAATTAAAACCCTTTCAATATTAAAATCTTTGGAACAAAAAAAATCACGTGTGCATAGTTTATACACTCACGTATGCATGTAAAAAATTTTAAACAAAAAATGCCTTCTTCTTTAACCTTGCAACAGTAATGTAGGTTAGCTTATCGCGGTTTCTTTCCGTAATAATGAAGCAAAATCGAGCATGTTAGAATGATGTACGAAGTATCACGATTCTATTGAGTATAGTTTTAAGACTTGCGAACGATGAAACTCGAAACCCGAAAACCGTAACAACTTGAAACTCGATTCGTTTAAACCCTTTAAACAGGTGAAAGTTCCCGTCCTTTTCCTTCGTCTTTTATATGCAAGCCTTAAACCTTAGTCTGCGATGTACATAATTTAAACCACGGGCTCCAAACACAAACCTTAAACCACGGGAACCTAAAAGCTGTTAAACCGTGGAGGTATGTTTAAACATGAAAGCTGTTAAACCGTGGGGGTATGTTTAAACCTAAAAGCTGTTAAACCGCGGAGGTATGTTTAAACTTGTAAGCTGTTAAACCGCTGAGGTATGTTTAAACCAGAAAGATGTTAAACCACGGAGGTATGTTTTAAACCTAAAAGCTATAACAGTAAAACACGGTAAAACCCTGTAAACCGCCTTCAAAAAGCTGTAAACTGCGGATGAAACAAAACTTAAACCGTGGTAAACCCTAAACGTAAACCGCAGGAAGTCCTTAACCTGTAAATCGCCAGAAAGTTTTATAAACTGTTGCTACTCCGTTTTAAACCACGGGATATGCGATTTAAATAAGTATAAACCGCAGGTACTTTTTCACAAAGTTGTCTTTTTGCTAAAAATCAAAAACTGTCCTTTGAAGCTAAAAACTTAGATTTGTGTCTCCCTTATGTATCTGATAAACCGCGAGTATGAAGATGAACACCAACCCAGAAAATAAGCTTAAAATAAGCAGTATAGCCGAGATAAGCCACGAGACCTTTTTTTCAATAAGCTAAAAGAAACAGTTTTGTGCCGATTGTTTTCGAAAAGTAAGTTTAAAACCCAAAAAAACTATATTTTATATCATGACTGATAAGCTAAAAATAAGCTCTAAAAAGCTGTGAAAATAGGTAATAAGCTACGAAATATATGAAAATAAGCTACTTAGGGGTTTAGACTAAGAACGTTAAAAGCTTTTGAAACCTAAATAAGCTAAAACCAGTTTTACTAGACAAATAAGCTCAAAACCTAAATAAGCTATAAAACTAAAAATAAGTTGTTATAACCTATAATAAGACACGAATAAGTCGACTAGACTAGCTAGTTTTTGGTTCATAAAAACATAGATTTAAGCTTTTTGGCTAAAAGAAAACTAAGAAAAAAAAATAAGCCGAATAGAAAAATAAGCCCTAATATGTGGAACCAATAAGCTCCAAACAAGTCACCACTACAAAACCACTAAACCCATCCGAGGCTCTTGATACCAAATGTTATAACCCGAAAATCACTTCACTTCCATATTTAGCACACGAAATAAGTAACTAGAAAAGAGAAAGAAGAAAGAAAGAAAATAAGAGAGAAGAAAAGGGAGTGTTTGGTTGATTGCAACAAATGTGAAAAATACAAGTGAGAACCAACACCCTCTCCATCCTTGGAGAGTGGTATTTATACCACTTATTGGGCCGGCTCTAGTTAGCCTTTTGGGCCGAGTGGTATTGTCTAATGGGCCGGGCTCGGGTTAACTTGGGCTTAAGCCCACAACACGTGGAATGTTAGATTACATAATCGAGCCTGATAACCGTAACTAGCCTATTACAACATATATTAAAGAATGACTAAGATTCCTTATTCAAGTCAATATTTTGAGGCTAACAGACATGATAATATCAAGTGTTTATTTTTTTTCTGAAATGACAGGTTTCATATTTGAATAGTTTATTACAATCTCCATGTTTTGAATATTTGTTAATGGTTAGACATATTTATGTAGTGACTATATATTATTTTGTCCTTCATGCTATTTTTTTGCGTTTAAATTACAAGTCAAAGTTACTTTATTCAATATCTAAATATACACTTGCATCATTAATTCCTTACCGTTATATATAGTATTTACAAACACATATGACATGATGTAAAAATCACGTAAACAAATTTGACTCGGGTTAAAAGTGATTGTATGTTACGAATTTTATTTTTGTGAAAGATGAATAGTTTTGCTATCCCTAGCAATAACGTGATAATTATTGGTTTAAGCCATGTTTCACCAAAATATACGTATACTTTTGTCTTCATAAAATTTCAATATGTTACTTTAATCTCAACATTTTTGACCGGTCCTGTTTGTAAATAATTGGACCATAACTGGTATATCCTTGATATGTAAAAAGAAAACTACTGGTAGACATAACCCGGATAAATCTAAGCCGTCCCCGTTTGTATATATTTTGACCCGTCCCTACATTTACTAAATAAGAAGTGAGTTCTTGAAGTAAGCAAGAGTTCTATAAAAACCATATATCTATAATCTATCCATAATATTTAAAGATTGAGTCTCATACCATTAATGCCAAGTCTGAATACTACTAAATACCAAGTCTTAAATCTATTAACTTTCTTTATTGTCTAAGTTTTTAACACTAAAAATCAAGCCTAAAGTACAATATTAATATTGCTTTTACGAGGAAATATTGGTTGTCTAAAAAATTAAGTTTTATACATTACGCGTCATGTTTTAATGACATGCACCAACATACTTACACCTCCCCAACTCACAAAAACCCGAAAGAATCAAAAATTAAATACAACTCGTGTGCAACGCACGGGTCTGCATGCCTCGTTGCTAATAATGATAGTTTCTTTTAATTACTATTATAAGTTGTTGAAAAGAAAATTACATAACCTGATTAAATATTTTATGTAAGATAAAACGTTCGCATCAAAAAAAAATCTAAAACTTACTTGATTATAAAAACCGTGAACGATCATGTAGATAACGTGTTATAATTAACTAATTTTATCACAAAATTGTTATTATAATCAAGAACTTTCAAGACATGTTAAAAAATCATTGAGAAAGATAGAATGTAAGTTACCTATTATCAGTAGGTGAACTTTTAGTGCAATTTGTTTCATAGATATCAAATGGTACTTATACTACTAATTTCACCAACGTATTAAATTTAGAGACAACACATAAGTTTATTATTGATCTAAAAGAGAAAAAAATGGAAAATATAAATCAACATGTTTCTCACTGATAGTTTATAACCATAAGTTATCATATAAGTTGGTTTATATTTGTATTATATACTGTTGAGGTAAATTTACGTGGGCTGCTTGGGCTTGGTAAAAGGACCTCGGTATTTGTGAGTATTCTGGTCAGCTTGGCTCTTTTGGAGGTTCCTCCTTTGTATCCTAGCTGAAAATAAGAAAGAACACCGTTAGCTCGCCGTGGGATTTTAGTCCAGGACCAACTCCGGCGTAAGAGTAAGTATGGGGATATGAGATAACTGCGAAGAAAATATAAAGATATAAGTGTGGCCCGGAGTAGGTGTTTTGTGGTCCGTCGGGAGGGAGTGGATTCCCCTCTTTATACTATTTGAGCTTCACCAGACGACAAAAGGTGTTTGTCGTCTAGGACTCAGCGAGACAATCGCTGAGTGGGTGTTTCCTCTTTGCTTGCTGGTACGATTATCGGCTACGTGTCATCCCAAGGACAATGGTCCTAACCAAGTATTGTACCATGGTCGGCCCGTCTTTAGGTGCTGCTAACCTAGCCGCGAGACTAGAGACTTCGGACCTGATCTATCCTTTGACATACCAGCTTCTCCGGAGTACGCGTCTGACTTAGTTCGTGCTAGTTTGGCAGACGTGCTTTAGCTATGTTTCTCATTCGGATGTTCTGAGGTAGACTAAACCTCATCATGTCCCCCTAGTCTAGTATTGGCAAGGTAACTTGTCATTGCTAGACTTATATCTGACTGGTGTCATTAATGTTTTGTGCATGTTGACATAACTTGTTGTTGGCCGTATGCTGCTCTTGTGACGCGTCTTTTTCAAGGCGTTATTATCCAAACGTCACGTCTTTCCATCTTTTCCTATAAATAATACCCGCTGCTTTACTTTTGTCTCCTACCCTTGTCAAAGAAAAAAAACACGTACTATTTCTGGAGCTATCCTTTACCTTTGTGTTGCTGCTTACCTTGCTCTGGTATCTTTCTTTATTAGGCCCCTTCGTCTTTAGGTATCCCTCCTTCCTTCTTTCTTTTTTAATAATTGATGAGGTATAGTCTACCTCGGAGCCACCGAACAAGGAACATAGCTGAAACACCTTCGCCGGACTAGCACGGGCTAAGCCAGACGTGTACTCCGAAAAACATGGTATGTTGAAGGACATATCATGTCCGAAGTCTCTAGTCCCGGGGCTAGACTAGCAGCACCCAAGGGTGAGCCGACCAAGGTACAGTACTTGGTTAGGACCACTGTCCTTGGGATGACACGTAGCCGACAATTGTACCAGCAAAAAAAATGCAAACACCCACTCAGCAATTGTCTTGCTGAGCCCTAGACGACAAGCACCTTTTGTCGTCTGGTGAGGACTAAAACAGTATAAAGAGGGGAGTTCACTCTCTCGGGCTGGACCATGTAACACACACTCCGAACCACATTTGTATCTTTACATTTTCTCCGCAAATATCTTATATCACCATACTTACTCTCACGCCGGAGTTGGTCCCCGACTAAAATCCCGAGGCGAGCTAACGGTGTTTTTTCTTATTTTCAGCTAGGATACGAAGGAGGAACCTCTGAAGGATCCAAGCTGATCAGAATACTCACAAAGATAGAACTCCTTTTACCAAGCCTAAGGAGCATACGTAAATTTACCTCAACATTGGCGCCATTCGTAGGACCTGGCATCCCAATCTACTTGAGTTTAAAGAGAAAGCAAAGTCATGGTTGACTCGCAGCTATCGGAAGGAGAAGCCCAAGGGGCAGAGTTGAGAGGCACGAGAACGGGGTCACAAGAAAGACCTTCCGAACCAACCTTACTCCCCCGAGTCACCCTCCCTTCGGCTCTCACTAGAAAAAATACGAACGTGTGGAAAACGGTGGTTAGGAGATCAGGGACCGATGAAAAGGACGGAAAGTTAGGACTCCAAAAAGAATCCCACCTATTTTGTAGGCCGAAGTAAGCTCTGGCATAGTCAATTAATCAAGGGTTGACCCATGACAAGGGTATGTTGGGAATGATTAGGGGTAAGAGACGCCGAAAAAGATCATACGAAAGGATGGACCCTGGATGGAAAATGAAATTTCATTTCCTTCCGTTATTGGATGCCAATTGGTTGACTCTTCTATAATAATCGAGGCACTTATTAAAGGCTTCCAGGTCTGGAGGATATACGTGCATGGGGGAAGTTCCTTAGAGGTCATGTATGAGCACTGTTTTAGAAATTTAGGAACCGAGATAAAGGCAAAACTCAGGGAATCAAGGGTGCCGTTGGTCGGATTCTCCGAAGAGGTAAACAATATGATAGGGGTTATCGACCTTAACATAACCATGAGAGAACTAGACAGACTCCGAACGATTACCATGGAGTTTGCGGTGGTTAAGTGTCACTCTCCCTATAATGTCATATTGGGCAGGACAGGAATGAGGAGCTTGGGGGCCGTGGCATCCACAATCCATTCGATGATAAAGTTCCCTACGGCAAACGGAATCGCAACAATGGTAACTAAGAAAGAGACTCTCTAAGAATGCTGAAGGATGGAGGAATGATATGTGAGAAATCACATATCCTTTTCAATCCAAAAATGGCCTTAAAATGAACAAATTGTGCAAAAATATGCTTGTATTTGTGTATTTTATTGTTTGTGAATGTATAGGTACGGATATTGCAAAAATCACAAGAAAACGGTCAAAACCGGACAAACATGAACACGAGAATGGAAAGAGTGCACAAGAGCCGGGAGTTTGATAGCAAAAAGGTTAAATAGTCAACCATGGTCAACAATGGTCAACTCAAAAAAGACAAAAACCCCCAAAATCCTAAAAGAGCCCTTAATGTTAAATCATTTTGCACCTAAAGTCCAAAATTAATAACACCGTTAGTCCTTTTAATATAAAAGATTAACAGTCGTTATGTTTTTTATAACCAATCCCTTTTAAACCGAGCCTAAGATAAAAACTGGCCCAATACCTTTAAAATAGCCCAAGTCAACTATGTATAAAGCCCGGGTCAAACGAATCAAATAGAAAAGGGGGGCGGGAAAAATAGTTATACTGTTTACCCGTCTTCCCCAATTCACCATCCTTGTAATTAACTCGATTTATATAAAATTAACCCAATCTAACGTGACAAGTAAAAGATGCTAAGTGCCAAGCTACACCTCAGCACTGCAAAACGTCACTCAAAGCCTTTGATTGGTCAAGCTCTTACACAAGGAATGACACGAGGGCTCAAAGGAAACACACAAAGATGAAAAAAAATTACACTGAAATCAATGCAAAAGAAGTATAGGAGCTCCCAATGATTGGATTGCCAGCGTGGCAATCCGTGTGCTATATTCTCATCCAACGGCCACAAAGCTTGATCCAATGATTAGAGGAATTAAAAGCTGTGATCATTTGGAGCGTGTTGAAGACCTGGAAGCTTCCCTTATCTCCTATAAATAGAGCTCACTCCTCACTTACAAAGAGCATCTAGGAGTAGTTTTAAATAGTAGCGTTAGAATAGTTTTTAGCTTATGCTTATTGTATTGCTTTTAATATAAAAAGTTTGTTTGATTTTGATATAAAAAGTTGCTGAAACCC
>BQNB010179585.1:0-12758 GCA_026074375.1 Tanacetum coccineum | reverse complement strand
TGAGGTCGTTTTCCGTTACTTGTGTTTTGTGCCCTGAAGTAGCACCCCAATGTTACCATTCCGCTGCGTTGTCCTGATTTCGGGGGTGTTACACCCGGAGTCTTCCTTCCAATTTAGGAAAGTTAGGTCTAGGTGATGGAGTTTGAGGTGCAAATCAACATGTTTCGAATGGCAAAAGGCCTTATTAGATAAAGATTTGAATGAAAAAGAATGAACGAAAACATGATAAATATGTCAATATGATGAAGAAGAATCGAATGATAAGTAATGAAAAGGTTGGAGTTGAAAAGTGAGAGGCTTATAAGAAAAGATGAAGGGTGTTTCTCCTACACTAGGATAGAAACCGGGTCAACTCATAATCTATCAGATTTCATTCGTTGATTTCTGGTATTGAAGTAGACATCATGAACCCAGTGATGCAAATGCACAACCCCTACTAGCCACTCAAGTACTTCTCAAAAAGTACTTGTTTCATTCTCACGGAGATTAAACGCATAATCTATCGACTTCTCATTTCGAGAATGTTGGTATTGAATAAAGGAAATTCTGCTCCAGTCCTTGATTACTAAAAGTGCACAAGAGTCTAGAGCTAATTTGATATTCAATGAAAATATCTTTAGGACACAAACGTTTGTATTAAACATCAATAATACAAAATGGTACATAAGTATATGTCTTCGTGACATTACCGAAACATTCTCGAGTTATACTATCAAATAGTATTCACAATGATTGAATGGAAATCCTACCAGTACTAACTCATGCAACTTTGAACGAAATGATATCAAATTAGTTAACTATCAATCGTATGTGATCTCGTTGTTATGTGTTTTTTTCCCCGGGTAACGTCAACACAAGTTCACGCGATCAATGCTTATTTGGATTTCATATCATATTTCTGCAATCCTTATCATCGAGAAATGAATTTGATCAATTTTTCAAAATATTTACATCGGGAATCTCAAAGTCATGATTTTGTGTATGTATGAACTTCATTTTAATGTGGAAGATGGATCTTACACAGATAAATTACCCATTTCATCTTCTACAACATAAACAGACAACATTTACTACTTTCACAAGCATGACTACTCACGAATATTATAACATCAAAAGTTGGTTTTTACTCTGATAATTTTCTATTTCATCTTCTACAACATACAACATACAACAACAACATTTCTACCTTTCACAAGCATGACTACTTCAACGAATCTTATAATGATAAAAGTTTCTTTCAACCTTCACAAGAATGATAGCAATAATATTTGTTGGTTTGAGGGAGCTTTGGGTTATTAAAGGGGAGAATGTTTGAGAAAAGAAAAGATTTGGATTTCAATTTCATGGACTTCAAAGGATATTCTTTACCCAGAGCTTATTTTGGAAGCTTATATGATCATGATGGATCATAATCATCATGAGGGGGAGAAGATATAAGCTTGAAACGTAAGGTCAATTCAAGTATATGAAAGGGGAGAAGATATAAGCAAGAATATATGGGACAAATCAAGATACTAGCAAAGAAATTAAATCAAGGAAATCGTTATGGCAAAAGTAGTTTGATTAAGAAGATAAGATTCATATTCAAGATTGAGGTTACTTCATCAAGTGTTTTGAATAAGCTGTAGTGTTTCATTAACTTCAAAGATCGATCGAGATAGCCGGTTCGACATTTGCATGGAATTACTTCTCAAGAATATCGACATTGTCTTCAGACAATCAAAGTTTACTACTTCAATATTCAAGAGATGGATATGTGATTGAGGGAGAGCTTAAAGAGTATGAAGATTCATGTGAAAAGTCAAGTGTTTAAGTCTTTTACAAAGAAATGCTCAATCAATATCATCGTGTTTCAAAGATCTTTCGTCAGCAACATTATGTGATTGAAATCTACATTCAAGATCAAGTTCGAAGATAAAGATTTCATACAAGATTTTTTAAAGATTCAAGTTGCTCAAAAGAAGATCAAGTTAGCTTTTGAGAATGCTGATTTGAGTTCGAGAGTGGAGTTGATACCTTCAAAGATAAAGAGATCTATCCTATTATATAAGGGAAGAAAATTATATCGGGAGAGATTTGCTACAAGGTCGTCCTCAACTTTCATAAAGAATTCTCAGCGTTTTCGAGCTTCAAAGAAAAGGAAAATGACAGACTACTTCAGAATCAAGTGTTCAAGCATAAGGAAGAAGTCATCATCAAAAACACAATAAGGATAGTACCCAAGTAGATCATTTAGGGGGAGAATGTTAGAAATAAATAAATGTTCTACTTGTAAATACTTTAACAAGTACAGGGACTAGAAATGTTAAGTTAGGAAAGTTCAATAAGGATAGTTAACCAAGGGGTATAAATAGTAAGGGTGAGCAAAAAAAACCGAAACCGAACCGATAATCGAAAAAACCGAACCAAAATAACCGACCGAAACTAGAAACCGATGGTTTGGTTTTTTATTTTTCATATAACCGAAATTTCGGTTCGGTTTCGGTTTTGACATAGAAACCGATCCATAAAAACCGAACCGAACCGATTATTAATTATAATATACATTTTATTTAATTTCTTAATGCTGATGAGTAACTAGTATATACGTATATACTAGGGAATTGAAATGGAGGGACTTAATTTGAAAATTATTTGGGGAAAATCAAACGTCGACTTGGGAAGGCAAACCAAACAACAAATTCAATACTTTGAACATGTTTAACCTAAATCTGTCCATCTTCTCCACTCGACACTCGTCTTCTCCACTCAAACTTTACAATCTTCAATCTTCATTGCTATTCAGCCGGCCAAGCTCTCATTTTCACAGTAAGTTTATGTTTCTTTCATCTACTATTATGTGCTTTTGCCAAATAAGAAGAATCACTTGTTTAAAGTTTAAACCTGTAATCTAATTGTATGATTGTTCTTGTTATGTTATTATATAGATAGTATGCATGTATGATCTAATCCACACATACTCATACCACAATGTAGTTTGTTCCTACTTATTTACTTTAAGTACAAACACTGGCACTAAAAGATAGCATGGAGAATACAAATTAAGTGTCTTTTTTAGAGGCATGAAGCATGAAATCTTTTTTTTAAGTGTGTGCTTATATTAGATGCCTAAAATTGCTTCTTTATTTTAGTTGATGGAACCATCAGGAAGCGAGGCGTCCAAAGCTCAAAGTAAGGACAAAGGGAATGTGCCGGTTATTGATGTTGATAGTGAAAATGTCAATCAAAGTGTTGATGAGCGTGTTAGTGATCATGTTGATGAGCAAAAGAAAAGGTGATATAAATCATTTGTGTGGGATCATTTTCCTCGCATTGAAGGTGCTACAGAAGCTAAATGTCCTTATTGTGGTACGGTGTTGGCGGCAAAATCAAAACAGAATGGTACTAGTACCTTAGGTAACCATTTAATAAATGTATGTGTAACTTCACCCCTTTATAGAAGTAAAGATAAGAAGAAACAAACAAAATTAAGTTTCAAGCCTGCTACTATGGGTGAATCTGGAGGTACTTTAGTTTCTCACTCTTTTAACCAAGAGCGTTATAGAAAAGCCGTAGCTAGGATGTGCATTAAAGACAATCGACCCTTTAGCATTGTTGAAGATGAGGGATTTTCGGAGTTAGTGTGGGAACTCAATTCAGAATTTGAACTTCCATCTAGGTGGACGGTTGCTAGAGATGCTTTGTCCATATATCAAGAAGAAGCACAAAAACTCAAGAATATTTAAAAAAACCAAACAGTGTGTCTTACAACCGACACATGGACGTCCGTGCAAAACTATAACTATATGTGTCTTACGGCTCATTGGGTTGATAATGACTGGAAATTAAGAAAAAAAATTCTTAATTTTTGTCGAATATCGAATCATAAGGGTGTGACTATAGGAAACTTGGTTTATCATTGTTTACAAGAATGGGGTATTACTCGTGTTTTTACGGTTACGGTTGACAATGCGTCATCTAATGATGGGGCGATTAGGAGGTTACGCACTTTGCTTAAAGGACCTAACGCAATCTTACAATGCAAGTATATGCATTTAAGATGTTGTGCCCATATCATCAATCTAGTGGTAAGAGATGGTTTAGAGGAACAAAATGCTTCTATTTGCAAAATTCAAAATGCAGTGAAGTATTTGAGATTGTCATCGGGTAGACAAGAAAACTTCAAGAAAGGTGTCGAGTTTGAAAAAGTTGATTGTAAAAGAAAGCCATGTCTTGATGTTGACACAAGATGGAACTCCACATTTCTTTTGTAGGAAACGGCAGTGAACTTTGAAAAAGTGTTTAATAGGTATTTTTAAAATGTATATTTGTTTTTAACATACTACAGTATATAATTCTGTACTAATATGGTGATGTATGTTTTTGTTAGGCTTGAACTTACCGAACGTGATTATACGTCTTACTTCTAAAATGAAACTGATGATGGCGATGAGGGTACTAGGATGATGCCTAAAACTAAAAAGAAGAGAAAGAACGTTGTGGGGGTTCCTAATGAGGATGATTGGTCGAATGCAAGGTATTTTTTTATTTCATAAAAAACTTTTTGTAGTGTTACATTAAACTTGCTACTGTTATGATTGGTCGAATGTTGGAAAGTTGCTACTGTTATGTTCAGAAGGGTGTTCGAAACTTGCTGCAGCTACTATTATAGTTCTTAAAATATAATTCTTTAACTTGCTGCAACTACTATTATAGTTCTTAAAATATAATTCTTAAACTTGCTGCAACTACTATTATAATTCTTAGAATATAATTCTTAAACTTGCTGCAACTACATATAAATGACTTCTATGTAATTGGATTAGCCCCAAAACAGGAAACTACTTGCTGCAACTTATTTGAACTTTGAAGTAGTACTTTTATTAAACTACTTGCTGCAATGGGTGAAAAAAATAAAGCTGTTTATATACTTCTATATTCACAAGTAAACTTGCTGTCAGAATGTAGTGCTACTGCTTATATACTTCTATATTCACAACGTGCTTATCAATATATAAACGTGCTATTAATTCAACTTTTAATGTTCATAGGTTCTTTATAGAATATTTGAGGATTTTTTATGATGTGACAAAGAAGATTTCGGGGTCTAAGTATGTGACAAGCAATATGTTTGTGAAAGATCTTGTCACGATACATGCCGCTATTTCCAAAATGTGTCGACATACTGATGAAAATAAAAGGAAGATTGCTTTATCAATGAAAGATAAATATGACAAGTATTGGGACAATTTGGATAATATGAATGTTTTGTTGTATGTGGCGTTGGTATTAGATCCTCGAAATAAGTTGAAGTATCTTGAGTTTTGTTTGGACCTAATTTATCCTAAAAGTCGAACATCCACTGAAACATACAATCAAGGAGACCAAGTTCTGAAACGACTGAAAACATTATCCGCGAAAACTATTAAAATTTGTAATATTGTGGAGGATGCTTTTAATGAATTGTATTTGCACTACAAGATCAAACTCGACAAACATAATGATCAAACTTTTACCGTGTCTTCATTTTCTACTCCTTTGAGGAGGAATATATTAGCAATGAAAGATCGACCTTTATGACGGGTTTTCAAGTATTTGGAAACCAGTATGGTAAGGGTGAGGTTCTTATTTGAAGTAGATGTTTATTTACAAGATGGGGCAAAAAAGAGGGGGGATAACTCCTTTGATGTTTTAGGTTGGTGAAATCAAAATATGATGAAGTTTCCGATACTTTCACAAGTAGCCAAGCATGTGTTAGCAATACCAATCTCGACCGTTGCTTCGGAGTCAACATTTAGCACTGGTGGAAGGGTTATCGATAAATATATAAGCTCTCTTATGCCTAAGACCGCAGAAGCTTTAATTTGTGCACAAGATTGGTTACGCTCTACACTGGCAGACTTGCAAGATATGCCTATTAATGGCTTACCACTAGAAGAGATGGTGGAAAATTTGGAGAAACTAGAACTTAGTAAGCAATGCAACTTGATTTTTTTTAACAGAATGCAACTTGATTTAACTATGTTGATTTTTCTCACCATACTTTATGCTAATCCACTATATATATTTGTTTGTAGATATGTTTTCTAATGGGAAAAACAATGCGACAAGTCCTCTGAACATTAAGTTTAGTCCGTGAGTATCAAATATTTTCTTGTTTCTTATACACATTCTGTTGTTCAATTATACAAAGAGACTGACTTAAAGTTGTGACAAAATTGCTAGTGTTGTAGATTGCTACTGTTATATATTCATTAAATTTCTACTTCTACTCTTATATAATGCTACTGACCTACCATATACTTGCTACTCTTTTGAGCTCATTGCATATTGCTTATTATACTACATACTTTGCTACTCTAGACATGTGGATCACCATCACTATAATAAAACTTAGTTTGTGACAGAATTCAAAATTCAGTACGCATTTGGTTAGGAAATAATTTAGAGCTTCATTTGTTAAATTGTATACTCTGAAAAGTGTAAATATTTACTTATTGAACATTCTTGTAGGTGTTTGAAGTCAAGAAGTTGTCATGGCATGTGATGGAGTTTGATGTTGGTGTTGAATATGCAAGATTGCAAGGAAACATGGAAGTTAAAAAGAAGACTATTTTAGACGTGGTAGTTTTATGTTTAAACATTTGTGTTGCAGTTTAAGATCTTGTTGGGTTGTTATCTTTTAATTTTGTTGGATTTTATACTTTTATTAAGTTGTTGGATTTTATTGTTATTGTTGGTTTTAGTTATGAAGATTATTGCATTGTTGGGCTTGCAAAAAAGTTGTTAAAATCAGATCTGCTTGAATTTGACAAACAAAGAAAAAAAATTATTGTTGGGCCAAACTGGCCCAATTGCCCATGCCAAAAACAAACGGTTAATCGAAAAAACTGAACCGAAAACCCATTGAAACTGAAAAAACCAAACCGACTATAACCGAACGGTTTCGGTTATGGCTATGCCAAAAACCGAACATTCGGTTTCGGTTTTGGTTTTGCCCCAAAACCGACCCAAACCGAACCGTGCACACCCCTAATAAATAGTATTTATGCCAAGGTTAAGTGTAACAATTTTATTTAATCAAAAGGCAAGTTAGGTATTTCTCTCTCTAAACACACACCTAATTACACCTTAATCTTCACACACTAGTCATCAATCAAGATCTATATTCAGTAAAGGACCTCGAGATAGTTAATAATAAAAAGTGTGTACAACGCCACATCAAGAACCAAGAATGTCAAACTCAGTTCTACTTGACCCGCAAGAGTCGAAACCAGAAAATCGTTACTTATCTAATGAAGAAACTTTGCAAAGTGACGAACAGATAATAAAGGAAGATCTTGCTAGGAGGTACGAAAACGAGAGAAATTTAACAAAGTGTTGGACGAAAAGATGATAGATTTAGAAAAGAACTGCCAAATGGATGAAGCCTTTATTCGTTTACTACATCCTACTAAATCATCTTTAAGATTAGAAATGTTAAATTCAGTACAAAAAGATTTCACTAAAAAGTTGAAAGAACATGAAAGATTGAGGGCGATTGACCTGAGTGGTCTAAAGGCAAAGCTGAAGGCTGCTGTGGGACAGGTGGTGGTTAACAATGAACGTTTATTGCATGGGACTACACATGAGACCCAGATCGTGGACTTGGTAAGGAGTGAAAAGGGTGATCAAGGATGCCCTGAAGTTGCCCATGCTTTATTCGGAAATCCATCTGAAGCACAAATTCATGATAAATCTTTTGCAGGTTGCGTTGCTTTTGCAGGTTGCGTTGGTGATTAGTAAGCAACTTTCAGCTTCTTATCAGATATGGTTATTTATTATATTTTGTCTAGGCGGGAGAGAATTAGGCGGAAAAGATGGATAAAAATGCAAATCAAGACTGCTTTTGTTTTAGCGGTATATGTGATTCAAATTGAGCTTTTGGTAAGCGATACCATCGTTTAGTTACTCACATTTCGTGATGTATAAAAGTGGTGGAACAAACTGATTTTTTTGGTATCAAAACTAACTGATGGTGGAGCTGACACACCGTCTCAACTTATTTCAGCATTGATATCACATGGTTTTGCACTATTCGTGGCTGTATCAGTTAGTGCTGACGTCTCAGGAGGTCACGTGAAGCCCGCTATTACTTTTGGTATCATTTTGTCTCTTTGTTTTCGATTACCTCAAACAAGGGTGATTACGTAATCTGACATGTTAGGATTATTCACGATTGTAACTTTAACTAAGACCTTCAGATACAGAAAAGATCCACAGCTACAACAGTACAACACCAGACACTTATTTCTTATATCACAGGTAATGCGCTGCTTTTAACTATCTGACAGTTAAAGAAACTATCTGAAATTGCAATGGGGTTATCATGATGGTGCAGTTAATAGTTTGGGTGTATCTGACAGTTTTATGATCCAATATTCTGGAAATTAAATGATCTGTTGGCCTTGAAGTTCAAGCAAAATAAGAGAGATTCAAAAAATGCAAACCTGTTGATATGTCTTTTGTTTTTTAAACTCATGAGAGCCACCGAAAAAGCGTAATGTCAAAAATGTAATCGTGGGGAGGTATGTCTATGTACTAATCTCAAAACTAAGCCTTTCATATTTAATTTTGTTGAAGGCATGGTTATATAGTTTACCAGCCTTGCATTGGGAACTGTAAGAACATAACTTTCTGATATACTCCTTGCTATAAAAATCATAGATAGTGTCAATTTTACAGCTTATTAATTTACTTATTAGAACACGACACAGATTTATACGCAATCAAGAAGTAAACACATCCCGTGTGCATCGCACGGGTATGACATGCCTCGTGCATTTATGTGAAGCTGAGTATACTATTGTGGTTATTAATGATTGTCTTTGTTTTAGGTTTATGTTGCTCAAGGGAAGCTACAGTTAACATCGAGTATGGATGATGTCAAAAAGATGAGCAATATGCAATGTGTGTATATTTAGTGTCATATTAGGATTAGTTTTTGGTTAGAGGCTGTGGATCACGAAGATGGACATTTAGGAATGTCTTTCGAGAAACCAACAAAATTTCACTTTTAGAATTATAAGAAGTTTTTTTTATCAATTATATTATCTCATGACAAATTATGCTATGTTATATTAGTTTTTTTGTTTGTTACATCAATTTTTCACAATATTATCTTATAAACTCTCTTGGTAATTACATTTATTTGTCAATATTCTATCAACCATCACTTAATTCTAAAAATAACACTAAAACAACTATGTGTTGTGCATAAATCAGACCAAGTTATCTAAATGATAGACAATAGTTGGAACAACAAAAAACAATATCAAATAACTATCAAAATATAAATGTTTTTTTTGAACAAAATCTTAAAACTCGCCGCCCAACGGAAGCTAGTATATAATAAAACAACATCTTTTTGAATTCCACTTAGGCCATTACTGAGGTCATAATACCACGTGTTGTTTTCTCACCCTATCCACTTACCGTCATATCTGGATCTAATTTTTTTGCATCACTTCTCCACATTTTTTTCTTCCTAAAATCGTGTTAGTAACAAGCATAGTTGCCCGCGCGTTGCTGCGGGGCGGTGTTTCTTTTATCATAGATGTGGGTGTTTTTTTATAAATTTGTATGGTAAGATTTCAAAGTTTTATAAGTGTGGTTTGCGTGTGCTAATTTTTTAAAAGTTACGTGGTTAAAGGTTGAGTTTTTGGCTATGTGGATTTTTTTAAATATAATTTTATAAGATTTGGGTAAATATGTGTTAAGCATGATTGCCCGCGCGTTGATGCGGGGCGTTAAATTTTTTTTTTTGTTTTTTTTTTGTATTTTGTGAGGCTTTGTTTTTCCGGTCTCATGTTTAATAGTTTTTTATATGGGCTTATGTGTTGGGCGTCATGTCGTGGATATTTTTTGATTAGAATAAATCAATACTTTTGTAGTTTTTTTCTTATTTTGTGCCGAGGAAATTTTATTTATTTATTTTTATTTTGTGCAATAGTTTCTTTTTTTATATGGGCTTATGTGTTTGGTCTCATGTCGCGGATATTTTTTGATCTGAATAAATAAGTACTTTTGTAATTTAGTTTCCTATTTTGTGCGGAGCTATTTTTTTAAAGTTGCCTAGTTAAAGGAAAAGAAAAAAAAATGTCAAATGGGCCGACCCAAAGTAGGAGCCCAATGGGCCGGTTACTGTTGCAACTATGTCAAAACTATGTCAAAACGACACAGTTTTAACCGATTCATAGTTAAAGGAAAAGAAAAAAAAATTAAAAAAATGACAAATGGGCCGGCCCAAAGTAGGAGCCCAATGGGCCGGTTACTGTTGCAACTATGTCAAAACGACATAGTTTTAACCGATTCATAGTATATATGTAAAATATATAATATATAATATATAAATATATACTATGCAGGTTCTACTCTCAATCTTTAATATGATTTTTTTACTCTCAATCATTGTTGTTTAATATGATGTAGTAATTTGATGAATCACTACTTTTAAATATCAAAATTTCTAACATCATTTTTTTTGAACGGCAAAACTTTTATTAGAAAACTAGCAAGAGGCTAGAAGGATTACGGCAAAAAAAAAAATTTGAACGGCAAAAATTTCTAACATCATTGCTTCCTTTGTTCTAATTATTTTAGTTTTCAATCGGTTGGGGAAAGAAAGAAGAGCGACGAGGTCTATTTCGCTTATGCAGACTATGCAATGCATTGGTCTCACTATCAGGTTGATATAACTCTTTCTATGTTTTACCCGCCAAGTGTTTGCTTCAATGCTTGAAATGGCCAAAAGATTAAGGCATAGGAGACAAACATTTTACATGTATACAGTGATAGACATGTTTTTTAGGGCATAAACCATTTAATAAATTAAACCCAAGTTCAGTCCTTAGTCTTAATGAGACCCGCAAAATGTTAATTATATGTCTAATGGTCATCTTCAGTTTGAAGCTTTATGAAATTGATACAGCTAAAATTTAGCCAAAAGCTCGGCTGAACCGCTGATGTACCCTAATCGCGGGTAAGGTGTTTTCGCGAATTGTAGTAGTATCAGAATGAACTACTATCCGCCATGTCCCAAGGCAAACAAGGTTTTAGGGTTGACCCCACACTTGGATGCAACTAGGCTGACCCTCTTGGTTCAAGTCAATGAAGTTCAAGGGCTACCTTGCATACAACATTTGGAAAATGATGAATGATGTAAGACTTTTTTTCATTTGGATATGATATGTTGCATCATTTATACAATTCCATATCAAGTTAGAACCAAGTGATATTGGCTTATTCTTAACTGTATTTCTTTTTGGATAGGGCGAGGCTTTGTTCCAAAACAAAAGATCTTGGACAATCTTGCTATGATGGAGAGGGTCCTTGGCTTGTATATATTGTGAAGGTGTGTATTGTAGTTGTGTATAATAGTTAGATTGTGGTGATCATTGAAAGTATAGTTAGATCGTAGTGATCATAGTAAGTAATGTTAGATTGGTGTGATCGGAGTAGTGTCTTGGTTGTGAAGAGAAGAGAAGTTGTGAAGTAAAGATAAGTTGTGAAGCGAAGAGAAGTCGTGAAGTAAAGCAAAGTTGTGAGTTGCGGTAACGTGGTGTGATTAGCATAAAAGAGTTATAATAGATTGGTTCTAGCTAGGATTAGAACTCGGCATTTCCCTTAGCGTCGGAAATTGGTGTAAGCAAAGTTGTGTACGGTTTTCTCCACCTAAAGGGAGTTTGTTGACATAGTGAAGAGAACTCTCGAGTTTGGTGCTCGAGGAGTAAAGTAAGGCGAAGAGGTATGTTAGCCCCAAAATATTTAGTCGAATAATGGAAGTTCGTTCAAAACTATATTAGGTCTCGGTCACTAAATTAATATACGTTGTAATAGGCTAGACGGGTAAACGGACTCTTATTTGTAATCTAATCGGTCACGTGTATCGGGCGAAAGCCCAAGTAAACCCGAGCCTGGCCCATAGAATTACTAAAGGCATGCAAGCCTTTTAGTCTTAACTATAAATACCCCTCTCCAAGGATGGAGAGGGTGTTGGTCTCATTTGTAACTTTGCAAGTTTAATCAACCTTTCTTTATTTTCTTCCTACTTTCTCTCTCTAGTTTCTCTCTCTACAATTCTTATCATCTCATCTTCTTGTTACCATGGTGAAGTAAAAGTGTTATGAGATTATTAACAATTGGCATCAGAGCACATGGGATGATTAGCTAGATTGTGTGTTCGTTTTCTTGGTTAGATTAGATCAAAAGTTTGGTTTTTGAAGGTTTATGGTCTCATTCTTGACACTCTTTGATTCTCACGATTGTGGTGTTAAAGTTGGTGTTTTTATTGTTGTTATAGCCTTCTAGGATCAAGTTGTGCAAAAGAAACCAAGCAAAAACGTTCAAAAGGGTGATTTTTAGGTGTTTTTAGGTGGAAAAAGTCGTGTTTTTCTCGACTGCGTTTTGTCTCTCTGGCAAATTTCTTGACTGCGTTTTGCTCTTGACTGCGTTTTGCTCTTGACTGCGTTTTGCTCTTGACTGCGTTTTGCTCTTGACTGCGTTTTGCTCTTGACTGCGTTTTGCTCTTGACTGCGTTTTGCTTTTGACTGCGTTTTGCCTAATTTGAAGACCTATATTGAGTTTTGCCTAGGAGAAACTCTACCCAATTCATTTCTTGACTGCGTTTTGTCTAAGATTCTTCACTGCGTTTTGTCTAAAATTCTTCACTGCGTTTTGTCTAAAGATTCTTCACTGCGTTTTGTCTAAGATTTTTCACTGCGTTTTGTCTAAGATTCTTC
>BQNB010179584.1:0-12758 GCA_026074375.1 Tanacetum coccineum | reverse complement strand
CATCTATTGTTATTTTGGATTCATCCAAGGTAACATACACTTTACTAGGTAAAGAACCGATCAAGGCGTGGGATCAACACTTTTTAGTCAAACGTTGAATGACTTTTCCCGCCCAAAAAAATTTGGCTATAGTTTGAACAAAAAAATCAACGAGTTTGAACCAAAAAATCAACGAAAAACTTGGCGGCAACATTTCCCGCCTACTTTTTCCTGGCGATATGTCGCCAGGGATAATATTTCCACTAACCGACCATGTTTAAGCATAGTGATTAGTGTTAATTAACATGGAATTAACGTGGCCTACATAATCACAGGCGACATGTCGTCGGGGAAAAGTGTTGACTTTCCTTGACTGGGTTTAGTGGTTATTTGGTTAACTATAATGACGTATCCAGAGGATTCCCCAGTGACATGTCGCCGGGGATACTAAATATGTGATTAACATTTTAGACTTGTTTTGAAGTGGTTTTAAACTATTTATAGTTTGACGTGGTTTGAGATACTTATGAAGTCCCGGCGTTAAACTATTTATAGTTTGACGTAGTTTTAGTTTGATTTTCTGCCTTTTGACTATTATAGTTTCACAGAAAAAAGAGGTGAAATAATTATAGTAACATATTTTAAACGCAAAATAATTATATTGGAACATACATATTAGGTTTTTTTTAGAGCTTATATTATAACATGGATGGGCTACAAAAGTCGATAAAAGTTAAAACAATAAAACATACTAATTACATTAGATAAACAAGAAACACAAGAGCTGAATTACATTACAAAAGTCGATAAAAGTTAAAACAATAAAACGTACGAATTACATTAGAAAAGCCATAAACATTTAAACAAGGAAGCATACTAATTACATTCCAAATGACAAACTACTCCAAAGTTTTCCCATGTCTTCGTGAAGTAGTGTAGCTGAATTAACTAATTGTATGTTGTTCCAGATGCATATACATTTCCACTGTTGCCTTGAGTACCGTTATCTTATCAAGCAAGTGCTTGTAGTTTGAGCAATCTATATTTTTGAAGATCCCGGAGAATAGCTTTGAGGTGTTGAAGATCCTAGAGAATAGCTTGGAGGTGTTAAAGGTCCTGGAGAATAACTTGGAGTCGATGAAGCTCCAGGAGAACTGGTCAGTAGACGGACTCGTTCCTCTTTCCATAAAAAAATCCACATCCAATGCAATTTTCCCGAGGCTGTTAAAGAGTAAGGAAATCAATTTTTAACAACTAACCAAATTACTAAAATATATTACACAAATAAAAAACATGTGTTTGTTCACCTTTGATAGTGGACATGCATAGTATAGTTTACCACGAGTTTTAAGTTTATATGATTCTCGCAGAACTATATCTCCGGCTCCACAACGACACACAAAAGCTTCATATGGCACCATCTTCATAATAGCAGTGTGATATGTATGTGGTTGTGATGGTAACAGTGTGTGTGATATGTTGGTGATTGTGAGGATAATATATGCTTTTATGGTAAAAAAGAGTTTTTTGGAGGGAGTATTTGGCGGGAGTATTTGGAGGGATTTTTTGGTGGGAGCTTTTGACTCATCCGTTGAACATCTAATGTACAAGGATAACACATCGACGTGTCCGTTAAACATCTAATGTACAATGATAACATATCGACTCATCCGTTGAACATCTAATGTATAACGATAACATATCGACTCATCCGTTGAACATCTAATGTACAACGATAACATATCGACTCATCCGTTGAACATCTAATGTACAACGATAACATATCGACTCATCTGTTAAACATCTAATGTACAATGATAACATATCAACTCATTTGTTGAACATCTAATGTAGAACGATAACATATCGACTCATTCGTTGAACATCTAATGTGCAACAATAACATATCGACTCATCCGTTGAACATCTAATGTACAACGATAACACATTGACTCATCCGTTGAACATCTAATGTACAACGATAACATATCGACTCATCCATTGAACATCTAATGTACAACGATAACATATCGACTCATCTGTTGAACATCTAATGTACAACGATACCATATCGACTCATCCGTTGAACATAATGTACAACGATAATATATCTACTCATCCGTTGAACATTTAATGTATAACGATAACACATCGACTCGTCCGTTTGACATTATGATTCACTTGGTTATCCATTTACTTCTGGAGGCTCTTGAAGGCGGGCCTATTCGCCCCCGGTGGATGTATCTATTTGAAAGATTCATGAAGAAGCTAAAAAATTAAGTACGAAATAAAGCTACGTCAGAAGGTTCGATTGCGAAGGGTTATGTTGCAGAAGAAGCATTGATTTTTAGTTCTCATTATTTTCGGGATGTTACCACGAAATTTAATCGTCCTGACCTTAATGTGGATTTCCCTCCTCTAACGTGTCAGTTTCAGGTGTTCAGATCAGTATGTAAATCGATTGGTTTACGGTCGGTTATTCGTATTGATCACCAAGAATTGAAGAAAGTGATATGGTATGTACTTCACAACAGTCCTAAAATCGACACGTACCGGGTCAAGTTCAAGAGGTACGCGTTTTTATTTTGAAACTTCTTTTTCTTAACTTATCTTTTCGACGACTTATTCTAATACCATGAACATTTTTCAGTCAATTTCCTAACAAAGACATGAAAGAAGAATTCCCCGGCTGGTTTGGGTCGCAGGTAAACTTAGACTTATTGTGTGTATTTAACTGTAAAAATAACGATATCATATTTTGTGTTCTCTATCTAATCCTATCTTCTTCATAGATCCGTCAACGTCACGTAGACAAAGACCCAGGTGTTAGCGCAAGCAGCGAGTTATTCGCTTTGGCTTGTGGACCAACACCGACTCCAATCTCAGTCAACTCTTGCGTAGTCAACGGTGTGAGGTTTGTCGTGCACAGCCGCGATGAACGTCGCACAACTCAAAACAGCGGCATTTGTTCGCCTGGTGAGGACGGAGAAATGTATTATGGTCAGCTTGAAGAAATCCTCGAGTTTTCGTATATGTCGTTCAAAACTGTGTTGTTCCGAGTTAAGTGGTTCGACACTAGCAACAAAGGACGAGTCAAACATTTAGTCATTAGAAACAACATAACACAAATCTTGGCAAATGGTGAGTCGTTTAAAAATGATCAATACATTCTCGCAACACAAGTCAAACAATGCTTCTACCTTGAAGATATGGCCAGACGACCACTCGGTTGGAAGGTCGTCGAACATGTAAATCATAAAAAGTTTTCGAACGGGGGTGTCATTGTGGTAGAGGACGACCCTGATATTATACATGTCGACAACTCATCTGATCTCGCACTTACTACTAGTTTGAATGACTTGGAAATTGCGGCTTTGCATATAGATGGTCAATCAATCGATGTTGACGCACCACCAGATATCATTGATGTTGATGAAGACGATGATATTATTGATGATGAAGACGTCCTTCCTCATGATTTAGCAGATTCTGATGATGAAGACCTCGTCAATGTTGATGATGATGATGGTGTAGCTGTTGTTTATTCTAGTGAAGAAGAAGATTGATCTTTAGTTGTAACTTGTAAAAGACACTTATTTGAATGAATGAATGAAATTGTTGTGGATTGTTTAAATGTGTATATTTATTTGGATGTGTGCATGCTTTTGTTATTTTGTTCATTAATTTCTACATGTTATTCTAATTGTACTTGTACAGATGTCAGCAGATGTAGCAAGGGGTCACGACACCGTGTCGGTGGCGTGATGATCGTCCCCCTTCAGACATAATACCCACGGTTGTGGGGGTGCTTGGGCACCGAGGTATGAATTTCGATTATTGTAATACAGCATAAACTTAGAATACTGTTGAATTTGCTTGCCTTAAATTTTTATAGACTTTCATCTCAATCACTTGAATTTGCAGGTAAGGGAACCAAAAACAATTTGGGTGGCAGGAGTGGGGCAAGCAGTCTTACCAGCCAGAGACCCGGAACCTACGGTTAAAGGCCATCACTGATAAAAGTGGCCCCGTCTCAATCCGGTTTGAGTTTGGCGACAGAGAGACCCTGATGCCTCTCGGTGAGCATGCGTCTCATTGGGCCAACTACCTTGAGGAGCTCGTTAGGGAGTTGCCGTTGCACTACCCTTCCTGGCGTCAAGTGAAGCAGAAGCAGAAGGCGGAGGGTCTTGGCTCAGAATTTGGGGTTAGTTATTTCATTATCGCTCTTTTATGTTTATTTCATTATGTGTTTCATTTAATTTAATTGTGTATATTTATCTAAAATTCATTTATTTATTTATTATCATATAATAGATAAACAAATTTAGGATAAATATATAAATTTATCTCTAACTCTGTTTTGTTGTATATGATTGCAGCACCCAGTTTGACATGCGTCCCACATGGTATCGATCGCTGGCCAATTATCTATGCGGCCATCCATCAACATCTACTTATGATCTTCATTGGTATGAGGCTGCTCTTAAGGTAAGGCCATTTGGTTCCCGACTCGGACGGGACTTACGACCTGGAGCGCATCAGACTATCACGTCCTTCGCATATTTCCGAGGTCAATTGGGATACGCAGATTGTGTTCTGGAATGATCCCAAGAACCGTGCCCGGGCGACCCAAAATAAACAAAACCGGGCAAAATGCAAAGTCATATGCCGACAAGGATCCCGGTCTATTGCCGCCCTTCGAGATATGCATGTAATAAACATCATAATTATTTTTTATATATATAATTAACGCTTTGGTGTGTTGTGATTTGTCATTTTTAATTTGTTTAATCGTATATACGTGTGTATGTGCAGATGGAGAACTCGGCTACTAGAGAGTACCCGTCGCTGATCCATACCTTCTTCTTGACACATATTGTTAACGACGTGTTCTTGAACCCTGAGGACAAAGCTCTATATGTAAGTTTTGTTTCAAAACACGCACTTTAATGATTTGTCGAGAAATAATGTAGTAACCCGACTAATATATTAACTATCTTGTGTTTTTGTGATTACATAGGAGGAGATGCTGAGGCTACAGGGTCTAGGCTCCAACACCGAGATGGGTGTGCCCTACACTGAGGATGAGATAATGGCCATCGTTCGCGGGGGCAAGCAGCGGGGGCACATTCCCGGTGTTGGTAGGGTTTTGCCAGGACAGGGCACGGTCATTCCACCTCCGCCTCTATGCACGCACTCCTCTGATGTCGTTAAGCTCAAAAAGAGAGAGAAGGCGCTAACGCGTCACGTGAACATGTTCATGAAGTTATTTAGGAGTGACGACAAGTTTTCCCAAATGCTTACTCAACTTGAGTCACAGCCTGAGATAGGTGGTGGCAGCGGGAGTGGCGGGCGCGGGGATGATGAGCAGGGAGATGATGAGGACGACGGCGAGGACGGAGAGGATGAGGACGATAGTTAGGAGATGTTGGGTAAGTATATATATGCTATTTTGTGTCTTAAGTACGTGTGTTTTGGAACTTGTTATCTTGGCGACCCTTATGTGAATATTTGTTTCCCCGTACATTTAGAACTTGTTATCTTGGTGAATGTATTGACTTGTTATCTTCGGATAATGCAAGTTTTCGTGACTTCGTTACGTTTGTTAGGCTATTGTGTTTATTCGGATTTTGGACGTTTGTAGATTATTTTATATCAATGCGTGATCGTATTGTGTTTTGGATACAAGTTGTAATGTATTTGGTAGATTATTATATTGGTTTCACAGGTCTTGAGTATTGGATAGTTTTTTTTCGGAGATCAAATTCCGGAAAAAATCTGGAAATAGCCTGCTGTGCAGGCAGTACCAAAAAAAATTGCAGACTTATCCCGGGCGACATGTCGCCCGGGATAAGTTTAGCAAAAAAATTATTAAAGGATTTCCCGGGCGACATGTCGCCCCGGAAAGTTTGGAAAAAAATATTAAAAATCTATCCCGGGCGACATGTCGCCCGGGAAAGTGGGAGAAAAAAATAATAAAAAACTATCCCGGGCGACATGTCGTTTTTTTCTTTTCTTTGTTTTTTCACACGGGAAAGCTTTTAAACTAAACGACAAAAAAAATATTGCCAATTCACTAGTCAAATTTAGTTCAATGTTTTTCAGGGCGAACATTGTCGCCGGGATTCGACCTCATCACCGTTGGATTCGACGTAATTAAGTAATTTATCAGCTTCAATATTAATTACTCATTTTATAAAATTATTATCCCGGGCGACATGTCGCCCGGGAAAACCTTCCACCGTGGCAAATATTTGTTTGACTGAAACTGTGGGCCCACGATGTAGCCAGGGTAGAGCGTCATACGTATACCCTTCTCGAGCTTTTCCGGCTCGATCTATCCCCGGGCGACTTGTCGCCCGAGAAACATTTCCCCAGGACAAGTCGCCCGGGATACCCCGGATTTGTCGCTGGGGAATATGGCAAATGTTGTAGTGTTAATCCTTCTTTAAATCTGCAATATGATTAAAATTTTATGTTATGACACTTCATATATTTATACATCATGCAAAGTTAGGGATGACTTGGGTGTGCTTGCTTCATGTGGCGATTAGCCCACATGTTTCTTTTACCCACACATTTCTTCTACCAATGATAAAGTTGTAGCAGGTGATGGATATCTGCCCGAAAACTGGTAACCAATATTATAAAACATTTTTTATTTTAGTTATGATTTCACGAGGTGACTTTCATTTTTCAAGAAAACATCAAAAAGTTACCATGAGAGATTGGCCAAAGAGACCCCCTATTTTGACTCGTGTGTTCTCATAACGCATTTCTGTTCGACTTTATATTGGCAGGCCTCAAGACTAATTATTAAAAAACATTATACATATAATCCTCATAAAAAATAGCATCTTGTTTTCTTGACGGAAATTTGTGTTAACAAACCTAGTAAGAAACTAGGAGCAAAGACAACACTTATTCAAACCGTCCAGACAATTTAGTAGGAAAAAGAAAATCCTATTCCTGTTAGCATTCCAGTTTTAGGAATAAAAATATCATCTTATAATCAGTAATTGCATGAACATATTTTTCTAGATTATCATAATACCCTGATATTTTTGCTTGTTCATTGTAGTTGTGACCCTTGTTACACACAAAAATTTTGAATAAAGATCTTTGAGATTCTTTGAGAATTCTTGTTCCGATCAGTTGCTCTGAATTACCGTATAGAGTATAGACACACCCATTTAGGTAAAAGCTAATACAATATCATGCGCAACTTAGCAGAAAAACATTATATGAATCATTTGATCTAAACGTTTATTAAGTTGTTTATAATATAATGATAATAGACATATTGGTGATCGGAAATTTACATATGTTTCCGAATAATGATTTACGCAAAAATATCATGAACAGCTTAATAAGGCTTCTCACCAATATAATTTCCGGGTGGATAATAATTACATGTCATGAAAACACCTCTACCTCCAAAACAAGTCACTCTAGCACACCCGATTCTCTTAGTCTTTTTCCAAACGATTTGCGTATAATGTCCACATTCTCGTCCTCCGCCACATGCATTTGAGCGTTTTGTATACACCGTTGCTCTCCAACCCATGCCGCTGCTGCTTGAGCCTCGCGGTGTCCCTCCTATCACCACTTTCCCCAAAAAATGTTACTCAGACCAAAAGGTCATTTGATGCTTTAACAAACAATCTTGTCGCCTTTGCCTAGCATACATGTCAGCATAGCGTGCTAGATTCGCGTCCCACACTAGTGGTGGCATACGAAGTGTGGCTCGGGCTTTGTTTTGAGCTGCTACGAATTGATAAATAACTTTGAGTTGTGACTTAGGTATTGGTTTTTTGGGTGTGAGTGAATTATTTGAGTTTCGAACTGAGGAGATTTAGGAGAACAAAAGATGATTAGAGGAGCAAATTTTGGGAAGAACATTGTGGGATTGGGTTTAAGGTTTCATTTGAATTGGTACACCTTGTTCGATATATATTGAATAATGTTAAATTTTTTATAAAATATTAAAAACAGTGGTTGAGTTTGGAGAATTTAAGGCGCAAATGAAGGTGGCACCCATGTTCGATAATGATTAGCACTTTGTTTTTTTCGTTCTTTATATGAGGAAAGCCTAAAAGGGTTGAATTGTCGCCGCTTTTAATCATTATTAATGGAATATATTTGGTATGATAAATAAATATATCATTTTTGTAAAATATAGAGTTAGTTTATGTTGTTTTGACGGTGGAAATCATATTAACTAATATCTATACGCGAGAAACAAACATGGAACGATCACAAAAAAATGGTACAAGCTTTACGGGGTCAGCAAACCCAATTGAAACATCTTTAAACTAATGCATTAGACGTAAAAGCATGAATAAATGTATACAACTAAGATATCCTTTCAGAAAAGGCATCATTGTTTATAAAATAAACCAAACTAGATACGAAGACAAATCGAATACAAGACACTAACAAAGCCTTACAAAGTTCACTACTACAAAAAACGTTAAAAAGATCGGTTGAAAACCTTTATAAAGATCGGTTATGAACCACACTATACAAGGGTGATCTATATGAGTGAAACACATATAGATCGGTTAAGAACCAATCTAACTAATACAATAAATAGATCAGTTATTACTTAAGAACCCGATCTGTTGGGACTTAAAAGACTTCATAGATTCTTAGAAGTTACTGCTGCTCAGGTACATAATGAAAATTATGCTAAGTGGTTAGTACTGGTAGTATAATGTTACCACTGCTAGTTACTAATGTTAGTATAATTTAGTACTGATAGCATATAAGTCTACTGCTCGTTAGTTGAAGTTAAGACTGCTCAGTGTTGAAGACTAAAATATAAGCTAAGTAGTTAGAGGGTGCTGTCGTAAAAAGTTAGACTGCTCAGTAAAAGTTATCTAGTTAGATGTGTTTAGTACTGCTTGTACTAATGTTCTACTGCTTATGTTTATAGTGCTGCTGGTGGAAAGATTTACAACTGTTTGAAGCACTTTTTTACTGTAGAGGATAAGTCGAATTAAAGAGGTAATAGGATTCTTTTGGAGAATAAGAAGCGTATGAGATAAGTGTTGAGATATTTATGTACAAGATATACATAATGTATTTATTTAGAAGATTACGTTTATGTTTAGAAAAGATTGAGATATCTTAGGAATGTATTGTAAGCCGACTAGGACTCCTTAGTCTATAAAAGGAGGCTCTAGGGCATTAGTTGATACATCACATGAAAACACAGTCTATCGATTATCAGTTATTCATAGTGTCAATAGTCGATTGAGATAAGTTTAGGTTGTATACCCCAGTACTATGTTAAGAGTTAACTTCGTATTATTAATCTTATAATATTGGAGCGTTTGGTTATATCTTTGTTGTCAAGATTACTGCTTCATTGATTTTTTATTGTTTTAAATTTCTAGAGTATTAAGGTGCAGAGTTCCGCATACCACGTTAATTATACATACAAAGTTTCTACAACAAGTTATTTTGGATTTATCCAAGGTAATTTAACCTTAGACAACCTAAGGAATCGATCTAGGTTTGGGATCAACAAGTGGTATCAGAGCTTTGCTTTGAGAAACTTTGATTTAGAAGACATGGAGCTTGAATCTAGAAATAGTGGTCCTACTGCAAAGCTTCCCATACTCAAATTGGGTGAGTATGAGATATGGGTTATTAGGATTAAGAAGTACTTCAGATCGCAAGATATTGCACTCTGGGAAGTGATAGAAAATAGTGATTCATGGGTTTCAGTACCTCATACATCTCAGGAGAATGGCATAACAGTTACAAAGATGTCTACACCTGCCACTGCAGAAGAGAAGACAAATAAAAAGAATGATGTTAAAGCTAGAGGTTTGTTACTCATGGCACTTTCAAATGAACATCAATTAACATTCAGTCAGTATCCAGATACTAAATCTATGTTTGCTGCCATTGAAACAAGATTCGGAGGTAATGCAGCTACCAAGAAAACTCAGAAAACTGTCTTGAAGCAACAATATAAGAATTTTAGTGCAACAAGTGCAGAGTCTATTGACTCTATTTTCAATAGGCTTTAGAAGATAGTCAGTAGACTTGCTATCTTGGGTGTGATAATTGCTCAAGCAGACTTAAACTTAAAATTTTTAAGCAGCTTACCACCTGAGTGGAACACTCATGTTGTAGTCTGGATGAATAAGGCTGATATTGAAACAATGAGCATTGATGATTTGTACAACAACTTCAAAATTGTTGAACAAGATGTAAAGAAATATGTTGGTGCAAGTAATGGTTCCCAAAACTTAGCCTTTATGACTGCTTCAAGCACTAGCAGTACTAATGATGTTAATATTGCTAATCTTGCATATGAAGTTAGTACTGTTAGCCCTAATATTAACATTGCTTGTCCTCAAGTTACTACTGCTAACTTCAGTGATAATACTGTGTATGCTTTCATGGTTGAGAATCCCAATGGTTCTAATCTCATACAGCAGGACTTAGAGCAAATTCATGAAGATGATCTGGAAGTAATGGATTTGAAGTGGCAGCTCTCTCTGCTAAGTATGAGGGCAAAAAGGTACTTTTAGAGAACAGGAAAGAAAATTTTCATTAATGCTAATGATACTACTGGGTATGATAAATCCAAGGTAGAGTGTTTCAACTGTCACAAGATGGGACACTTTGCCAGGGAATGTAGAGCACCAAGGAACAAAGAGGGTCAGTTCAAATATCAAGACAACACTAGGAAGCAAGGAAACAATGAAGACATATCTTCAAAGGAAATGTTGGCTATAGATGGTGTAGGTTTTGACTGGAGTGATATGGCAGAAGAACAGGTTCAGACAAACATGGCTCTAATGGCGTTTTCAGACTCTGAGGTATACAATGATAAAACTTGCACTAAAACTTGTCTGAAAAACTATGAAACTCTTAAGAAACAGTGTGATGATTTAATTGTTAAGCTTAATCAAACTGAATTTACAGCAGCTACTTATAAAAGAGGTTTAGCAACTGTAGAAGAACAACTTATCACATATAGAAAGAATGAGGTTCTTTTTAGTGAAGAAGTTGCAGTTCTTAAAAGGGAAGTAGCTTGCAAAGACTATGAAATAAATGTGCTTAAAAGTGAGTTTGAAAAAGTTAAGCAAGAAAAAGAGGGCATTGAATTTAAAATTGAGAAATTTGATAAAGCCTCAAAAGACCTAGACAAGTTGTTAGGGAGTCAGATAACTGACAAAAGTAAAAAGGGTTTGGGGTATAATGTTGTTCCTCCACCCCATCCTTTAATCTATAATCGACCTAAAAAGCTTGATTTGTCTTATTCTGGTCTTGATGAATTCAAAGACCCTGAATTCAAAAGTTATGGTTCTGAGGATAGTAAGCAAGAGTCTAACATTGTTTGTGATAAAAAATCAGATGATTCTAAGGAAAATTCTGATGACTCTTTGGTAAAAGAACAAGTATCAAAAGACACAAGTAGCTTTGTTGAGTCTTCACTTAATGTTGATAAAGAAACTATTTTTCCTGTTGATAAAAAGGTAGAGTTTGTCAAACCTAAAAATCATGAAAAACCAATTAAAAAATCAGTTAGGTATGCAGAGATGTATAGATCACAAACTCCTAGGAGGAATCAAAGGAATTGGAATGGTCAGAGGTATACACTAATAAAACTTGCTCTAAAACTTGTCTGAAAAACTATGAAACTCTTAAGAAACAGTGTGATGATTTTCTTGTTAAGCTTAATGAATATGAATTTAAAGCAACTACTTATAAAAGAGGTTTAGCAACTCTAGAAGATCAAATAATCACATATAAAAAGAATGAGGTTCTTTTTAGTGAAGAAATAGGAGTTCTTAAAAGAGATGTAGCTTGTAAAGACTATGAAATAAATGTGCTTAAAACTGAGTTGAAAAGGTTAAGCAAGAAAAAGATGGCATTGATTTTAAAATTGAGAAATTTGATAAGGCCTCAAAAGACTTAGACCAGTTGTTAGGAAGTCAGATAACTGACAAATGTAACATGATTAAATAACAGGTATTTTCATCTAAAGTTTAACACTGTTAGGCCTAGAGTAGTTAATACTGCTAGGCCATATACAACACCAGTTAGTGTTGTTAGGGTAAAAGGGGTAAATGCTGTAAAGTTCTCAGCATATTGGGTTTGGAGACCTACCAAACCTAATGGGGCATCACTTACTTTTAAAAGATACAACTACATTAATGCACGAGGCAGATCCAAGTCAGTAATGGCTTGGGTCCCCAAAGAAATCTAATTACCTTATTCTTTATGTGTAAGGCAAGCCACAACATGATGATAAAGGATTTGTTGACAGTGGATGCTCAAGGCACATGACTAGGAACATAGCTTATCTCTCAGATTTTAAGGAATTTGATGGAGGTTATGTTGCATTTAGAAGAGGTGCATATGGTGGTAGAATTACTGGTAAAGGAACACTTAAAACTGATAATCTTAATTTTGAAGATGTATACTTTGTCAATGAGTTAAAATTCATTCTTTTTAGTGGCTCACAGATGTGTGACAAAAAGAACTATGTCCTTTTTACTGACACTGAATGTCTTGTCTTATCTCCTAATTTTAAGTTGTCTGATGAAAATCAGATATTCTTAAAATTCCTAGAAAGGACAATATGTACAGTTTTGATATGAAGAACATTGTTCCTAAAGAGTGCTTGACTTGTCTCATTACAAAGGCTACATTAGATGAATCAATGCTCTAGCATAGGAGGCTTAGTCATATTAATTTTAAAAACATAAATAAGCTTGTCAAGGATAATCTTGTAAGAGGATTGCCTACAA
>BQNB010179580.1:0-12758 GCA_026074375.1 Tanacetum coccineum | reverse complement strand
GGGGCCTTGTAATAGTCTTCATACTACCTTACTTGTGCATTGCCTTAACGAAATATTAAATAGACGGCGGGTTCGTGTAATTTGTTTATGACTTCATCACAACTGTGACAAGGCAACAGGATTAGGAGAAACAATCTGATAAGTAATGCATGATTAAGTAAATACATTCAATTATCATAAAGTTATCGCCAATAGAGTAGTTTATCAATTAGCTTAGTTAATAGTTTATCAAACCAACCTCTCTCAAACCATAGATTTATTTGCTTTCTTATAAATATAAAAAATACAAAAATAATCTTCTCTCAACCCCTAGAATTCTGTTAGACCGTGATCAAGCCTTCCTAACCTATTCTCCTAGAGAACGATAACAACCCCCGAGTCTTGCCTATACTATTACTACAACGGTTACGTACTCTGCCTAGGGAGTTGTAAAACTTCGTATAGAAGTTCTACGACGACCGCATTAGTTCATGATGATGTTGATGATTCTGGAAATAGGACAGAGCCCGGGAGTCATAAGGAACATCTGAAAGTTATTGATGATGATGATGAAAATGAAAAAGAGAAGAAAGATGATGAGATGGGTAGTTTGGAGAATAGGACTGAGAAGATGCACACACCAATTCCCAAAACACCTAGATCCCCTAGGATAAACTTATCTTCAAATAAGAATATTGTTCAGGAAGTAACCGACACTGTATTACTCTCAACTACCACTACATCCAATGATCCACAGAAGGAAAGACATATTTCCAGCAAGTCATTCATCTTCCAAGAGCGCTTCGCAGAATGTGAAGGCGTCAAGGATATATGATCAAGGATATGGAAATAAACTAGGTGACAACTGACAAATTCTAGAAAGTTCATGGAAAAGTTGATCAAGTTCTCCATGAAATTATACCTAAAATTGTTGAAAGAGCCACCAATGATTTAATTGAAGGAAATTTGAAAAGAGTTGTGGCTGACACCATTATTCAAGAGCGAGATGCTTTTTAGTCTGAAGTATCAGCTCTTATTTCCAAAGAATTCGATGAACATGTGTTAGGATATCATTTCATCAACACATAACATAAAATATGATAAGAATCTTAGAGAGAGAAAGAACTAGAGAGAGGAAGTAAAAGAAAGAAAAATGGTTGATTACTAAAAGAGAAAAATGAGAACCAACACCCTCCTAACATGCTAGGAGGGTAGTATTTATAGTAAAAGTGACTTGGACCCTTGTTGGGTCGTTTGGACTTATTTTTGGGCCAAACTAATGGGCTTTAGCCCTACACCTAGGCCCAATTAGCTTAAAAGAGATTTCTGTGAACTCCTTTTTCCTATACAAGGCTCGGGATTGATAATAACCATCACTTTACTAAAAAAAGGGCTAACAATCTCCCCCTAAGGAGTTGTCATTCAATTGTGGATCCTTTTTGTGACGTCTTGAGTCTTGGAGCCTTGTATTCTTGGGAATTCTTTTGAACTTCCTTTTGCATGCATGTGATTTTGGATCTTGATCTTTGACTTGATATCTTTTAACTTAATCTTGATATCTTGGTTTTTAGCCTTGACTTTATCTTGAGATCTTTAAATCTTTATCCTTGAATCTTTATGCCGTCTTGCTATCTTGTGTCTCCACCCTCATGCTTAAGGTCTTAAAAGCTAGCTAACAATCTCCCTCAACATTTCTTTTGAGGAAGTGCTTATATAACAAAGATTGCAGAAGACTTTAACACATGTACTTAAGCTTTCATCATGTATTTATCTTTGTTAATTGAGCATGAGGTGGTGAATCTTGACTCAGCTGGAATGATGTTGTAACGCCGTCACTTATACCTGAAAATTAATGTTAGTGATAAACAGCAGATATAGACGAATATGGCTTTGTTATTCGTCTTAAGTTCGGTTACATTAACCTTCGGTTCCGTGAGGACCATTTTATAGTATAAGTACTGTACCTGTGATCAGGTAGGCTCAATTTAGAATAACCTCCTTGATAGGGTTTCCAGCTCAAAGTGTTGGATCCCCTAACGCAGATGCATTAGATTCACCGTACTTGCTTGTTCTCATTATCGGAACATCTCAAAGCAGACAACACGATAAGAGTGAATCAGATAGTTACTATCTTTCTAATAGAGTCGTCAATTCATATACTGGAACAAGTTTGATTCATATAGAATCGCACCATTGTTGCTTTCCAGTTGACACAAATTTGATTCATATAGAATCTCGTAAGCACCTACCGTAGAGCTGTTTGATGTTGACTTTGGAAGGATTTCCATCGTCACTGTGAGTACTAAAGAGTATCACTCTGATATTCTGGCAATTTATCACAAGGATAATGCGTAGGATTCTTGATAACAGCTTGTGAACTTGATGATGTTCAACAGGTGTTTGTCATGGAATGTGTCCTAATGAGATTTTTGATTGATCTTGATGGCTCTAGACTCTATAAGTGCACATTTATTATTTGGTAATCGGAGGCTGGAACGGACTACCACATTTTCAATATCAACGATCTCGGAATGAGAAAGTCAATGGAAGCGTATTGTACTCTGTGAGAAATGAAACAAGTGTCTTTTAAGAGACCTTGAGTGGCTAGGAAGGGTTGTGCATTGCATCACTGGGTCCATGATGACTTGTCTTCAATATCAGAATCATCTTTGTGATTACTGATAGATTATGCATTGACCCGGTTTCTGCCTAAAGTTGTATGAAGGGCTTCTTTCTTTACACCCTTTATCCTTACAGTTCTTTTTCATTCTTCAACCCCTTCAATTCTTACCGAGACTTCATAACTAACACCTTGTTGGGATTGTTCCAGTGCTAGCTCTGTCTCAGTCGGCATTATTCCCATTCACTTTACTCCTTTTTTCAATCATAGCTAGGACTTCTACTCTATCTAATGGAGTGTTCCTGGGTAGAGCCCTCCGGTTCTGGCTGGATCATGGAACAAAGATACCTAACCTTAACCGCCTTATAACTCCTTGAGAAACAACAGTTGGTCGGTCTTTGGGTATTGCTATGACGATCCATAAAACCATTAAAAAATCAATCAACGTGTTCAAGAAATCATTTACAACACATTGAGAGTTTTCTATATCACCAAAAAGCTCCCCCTACACATATGCATCTTATCCTTTATTAAGTCGTATTGATCACATTTTAATCACTATTCTCCCCCTCAAAAATTGCATATGTGTTTACAATTATTAAAATATTTGTGAATTAAAAACAAGTTAATGTCCGGAATTCACACAAGTCTAACTACGTATGGGGAGAACAGGAACGCATGCAGAATGAAATAATTATTATACTCCCCCTTAAGAATAGAATAGAGTGAAACTTTGGAGTGAGAGTTTGTTGAGCACAAAATTTTGAAAGAATTTGAAATTTCTTTTTGATGAAAAATATCTTGAAAAATTGTGCTCAACAGGAAAATATGTAAGATATATCTTGTTTACCATCATTTTCCATAGTACTTCTCTTGAGCATTCAAAACTTTAAATGTTTATATGACATTGCTCAAGACCGAGAAGATATGAACTTCCCGTTGCTTAGGATAAATGTCCATAAATGAACATTTTCCTTTCTTTAGAGACCAAGCCTAAGCTGACATTTACTTAGAAGTCATAGAGAAAAATGTGAAAAAGACATGTTTTAAAAGCATTTGAAACTCTCGCTCGAACTTCATTTACACACACGTGTCAATATTAATCAACATTTCTAGGTACGTAAATGTTATCGATTGTCGAGAAACATGTCGGAGAAGATTATTTTTGTATTTTTGAAATTTTTTGATTTTGTATTTTGCTTTTATAGGTTTTATATTTTTATATTTTGTTTTCTGATACTATCTTCGTCCCAATATTATAGTCTATCCTTCCTTTTTGGTATGTCCCAAAATAGTTATCCACTACTAAAAATAATAGTTGGATTTGTTTAAGTTTACCATATTACCCTTAGTCCAAATTGATATTTACGTAAATAAAAGAAAATAGTAATTCATTATCAAAGGTAAAATTGTCTTTTCTTTGCTTTTGTAGAAACCAAAGCAGTAATTAATGCATTTTTCTTAAACTGTGTAATTCTTGTATGTGGACTATAATTTTGGGATGAAGGTAGTAAAATATATACAAATAGTTACCGAGATTTTGCAAGATGTTTAAGTTCCTGAGGAGACAAGCTGCGCATACTAAGGTGACGAACCAAATAGTTGAAGCGATCCACGGGAAGAGCTTTAGTGAAGAGGTCGGCCAGTTGGTAATCCCTCTTGACAAAATACAGTTCAATCATACCCTTTTCTACGTGCTCCTTAATGAAATGGTAGCGAACATCAATGTGTTTTGTTCGCGAGTGTTGGACCGGGTTGCAGGATATGGCTATGGCTGATTTCGAATCACAATAGATTAGAATCTTTTTGAAGTGAAAACCATAATCCGTTAACTGTGTCTGCATCCACATGACTTGGGCACAACAAGCGGATAGAGACACATATTTTGCTTTCGCAGTTAATAGTGACATACAATCTTGTTTCTTCGAGGACCAGCTAACTAGCTTTTCTCCTAAAAATTGAGCTCCAACGGAAGTACTCTTGAAGGTGTCTTTACATTCCACATAATTAGCATCTGAGAATCCAGTAAGTTCGAAACCGGAGTCCTTCGAATACCAGAGACCCATATTGATTGTACCACGAAGATAGCAAAAGATCCTTTTGACTTCTTTGAGGTGTTTCTCGGTTGGCTTAGCCTGGTACTGAGCACATAAACAAGTAGCATGTACAATGTCCGGTCTGCTTGACGTAAGATACATTACTGCACACCAATCATGCTGTGATATTTTGTTGCATCGACTAAAGTTCCATTCTAATCAAGGTCAAGCTTGTCTTTGATCTCTATTAGAGTTCCAATGGTATCACCAGATTCCATTCCATATTTTTTAAGGATTTCTAACACATAGTTGGGCTGGTTTATGAAGATGCCACGGGGGATTGGTTAACTTGTAAACCAAGGAAGAATGTCATTTACCCCATCAATGACATTTCGAAGCGGCTTTTCATGAGGTCAGAAAATAGTTCGGAATACCGAGGGTTTGTAGAACCAAAGATGATATCATCTACATAGACTTAATCCACTAAGATGTCATCATAGAAGCGTCTTGTAAACAACGTTGGATCAATGGTGCCTTTGAATAAGTGATTCTGTAGGAGAAACGTTGACAATTCATCATATCATGCCCTTGGTGCTTGCTTTAACCCATATAGTGCCTTCTTTAACTTGTAGACATGGCTTGGATGATCAGCATCGATGAAACCTTCAGGTTGACACACGTATATGTCTTATTTTAACGCACCATGCAAGAAAGCAGTTTTTACGTCCATTTGAAACACAGTGAATGATTTGTGTGCAATATATGCTAAAAATATCCTGATAGCTTCCATTCTAGCAACCAGAGCGAAGGATTCTTCAAAATCTATTCCTTCCTCTTGGCGATACCCTCTCACAGCCAGACGAGTCTTGTTCCAGATGACCGTGTTCTCTTCATCATGCTTGTTCTTGAATAACCATTTCAAAGTGAGAGGTTTGATGTTATCTGGTGCTGGAACTAACACCCATACATCAAGCCTTTTGAATGGGAGAAGCTCTTCTTGCATTGATTCAATCTATGCAGGGTCTTTCATAGCCTCTTTGACATTACTTGGTTCCATAGTGCTTACTGTTAATGCATACATGCACATGTCACCATCTATTCGGAGTTGATTTCGTGTCAAAACTAGTCGTGGAGGTCATTTTAATTATGTACTAAATGAGAATATAAGTGTATGATGATTTTGTGTTATAAAGTTAGGATTTTAAAAGAATTTGTTATGCTTTTCAAGTTGCATTGTGTTTTTCTACAAAGATGGAAGTTATAAAGAAATCAGTTGCATGTGTTTTTTCTACAAGATGGTGAGTGATGAATAGTAAAGAAATCATGTTTGTGAGTATAAGAGAGGTGTGTTATTGTTTTTGTCTTTAAAATAAAACCATTAGTTCTAAGTTGATTGTAAAACATTTTGTTTAAAACCGGTTTATTTGTATTAACAATCTCCCCCTTTTTATTGATGACAAAACATATTAGGGATGATTAGACATGCATTTAAACTTGGTTACTTTCTCCCCCTTTTTGTCGAAACAAAAATGGAAAGCAAATGTATGAGAAATGTAGAGATATTGTCAAGATGGAAAGCTCCCCCTTGATGAATGCTACAAAACAAATATGTTATAAATAATAAGATATGGTCCCCTTGCTTTGTGAGTAGCTACAAAGAAAATTTAGGGGTTCCAATAATAGACATTGGCTTATTGTAGCGGTGTTCGTACTTATGAAAGGCAACGGTTCGTTTTAGGGGCTATTGGACCCGGCTGACTTTAAAAAAGTCAAAGTCCATGAATTTCGAACATAATTTAGAATGGCAAAGAGATAACAATATAGCACAACTAATTTTATTAGAGAGAGCATAAAGACATTACAATAAGACAAGAGATTCTTAACGAAGGTTCCTAATGAATCTATTATTTCGTTCTACTACTTAAGTCTTATTATTAGATGTTGTGCGGTATGACATTTAGGCGATCGTGAATGTGGTTGAGAATGAATCTCATTTCTCCTTGGAGGTTGTCGACCAAGACTTGAGTCCTTTGTCAATGTTCACAATACATCTCATGAGTGAGCCAGGTAAGAGGGTTATTGGGTCCCAATGGCGGAAGAGGTAGGAGTTGAGAGGGAGGTGGAGGTGTTGGTTCTATCTCCAGAGTTAGCGATGGAAAAGTAAAGTTTATGGGAGGAATATGAGGTGGCTTATTTGCCAATCATTCAATGGTTGCAAAGGATGGTCTAGGAGGTGATGGATTTGTTGTTAATGGTGGAAGATCACCTAGCACATCGAGTAGAGATGGAGAGGATGGTGGAGTAGAGAACAAGAGTTCAATAGGATCAAGGTTAATAGCTACCAGTGAGATAAGCTTGGATGGTTGAGTAGGAGCGAGTGGTGACGTAGTCAATGGAGGAGGAGTTGACTTAGGAGTAAGCAAGCAATTTTCATTGGAGTTAATTTTTATTGGAGATAGTGGTGGAGAGATTATTGGAGAAGTTAGTGGAGCTCTCGATGTGTAGTCGATGGTGGAGAGAATGGTTGATAAGGAGGAGAAGAAGTTCTTGGATTGACAAAGCAACATGGCCTAACATTAATTCTTACGGTTCATTTTAGATTAGTTTTGTTCTTTTTAGGCATTGTGAAGAAAGGAAAGACACAAGAGGTAGAAGTGAAGAAGATGGCCAAGAATTATGCACTATTTATAGAGGAAGATGGTAAGAAATTGTGCACTATTTGAGTTAGACTTAAATATTTTGCTTGTTAACTTAGTTAAAATCTAATAATTAGATTATGGCTAAGGTCAACTTCTATATTTAGAGTCTAAGTGATGTGACAAGGAGGGAAAGTTTGAATTTGAATTTAAAAAATTCATATTTTAATACCAGAGAACAGGTCTGCCGGTTCTGCCAGTGCTATTCTGAAAAGGGAACCAACTTGAAATTTGAATGGCAACCGCGGCCCGAGGGAGACAAAATTTTTGTAGTAAATAGTTTTGAGTAAAACTTTGATAGTTGGAGGTGTAGTGTTTTCCTCGGACTCGCTGATAGAACAAAAAAATTGTTTTATTTAGAGGCAAAAACCTAAGCTCCTTTTAATTGTGGCTATCAATAAACATGTTTGAAACAACTATGAACATGTGTTTTTTGTTTACGTTTACGAGATAAGTTATACAAAAATGTTTTTATTTGTATTAAACAATGTAGTAAGAGAATGAATTAACACAAATGAGAAAGACCTTAGGAGAAAGGTTTTAAGAGTTTGGTTCAATTAATCCAAGGCTGAGTCGAAGAAGATTTGAGGTTCTCTTTTAAGTGGTTTTGTCTATAGAATGTCGGCAATATTATCTTCGGATGCAACCTTCTCGATAGAGATATTACCCTTTTGAATGTTATCAAGGATAAAATGATGACGGATTTTTATATGTTTAGTGCGAGAGTGAAGAACGGGATTTTTGCTTAAATCTATGGCTCCTTTATTGTCACAAAGAATAGGTACGTCATTTAATTTAACTTCATAATCTACTAGAGCTTGTTTCATCCATAAGGCTTGTTGACAAGCTTTTCCGTGGCTGTATTCTGCTTTCAGTGGTTTGTGATAGATAAGGCGGGTTTGTTTCTTTGACATCCATGAGGTGAGACAACAACCTACGAAGGTACATACACCACTAGTGCTTTTTCGGTCGACATAGTCTCCCGCGTGGTCAGAATCGGCATAGACAATAGTCTCAAGATTCGGTTTACTTTAGGATACTTCAGCTAGGTAGAGAAAGAAGTACCTTTGATATAACAGAAGATTCGCTTTACAGCTTTGAGGTGAGAGGTTTTAGGAGTTTCTTGAAAACGAGCGCAAAGACATACACTAAACATGATATCAGGGCGACTAGCGGTTAGATAGAGTAAACTACCAATCATACCACCGGTATCTTCGTGTTAGTCGATGGGTTCGCCCATCTTCATCACGGGGTGAGTTGGTTTCGGAAAGAATAGGAGTTGATCTTGTTTGGCGTTTTTCATGAACGATTTTTTTAACATTTCTTTCACATATTTAGATTGATTGAAGAAGATTTCCAATCTTCGAGAAGAATTCAATTCACCCATCATGCGATTTCAAAACTCACTATGGCATTATTTTGGAGAAATCATCACCTAAGTCTTGACAAGTTGATCGAAGATGATGTCGACCACATGATTTGGACAATGATGATATGGGAATCCTTTTTCTTAGTAAATAAGTGTTTTCTAATAAGCCCAGGTGTATGACAAATGATCAGGAGGAGGCTTTGAGTCAATCATACACAAGCTTTGGTGCTGTTTGAGACCGTAGTAGAGGAGCTTTTTTGAGTTTGAACACATGATTAGGTTTTTCAAAATCTACAAATCCAGGTGGTTGGGCTACATACACTTCTTCGTTTATAAAACCATTTAGGAAAGCACTTTTGACATCCATTTGAAAGAGTTTGAAGTCATGAGCACAAGCATACGCAAGAAGGATTCTTATAGATTCTAATCTTGCCATCGAGGCATAGGTTTCATCGAAGTCTATTCCTTCTTGTTGATTGTATCCTTGTGCAACAAGTCTTGCTTTGTTTCTAGATACGACACCATTTTCGTCAAGTTTGTTTTTAAAGACTCATTTTGTACCGATGATAGTTTGGTTTTTGGGGGGAGGAACAAGACACCAAACGTCATTAGTTAACTCTTCTTGCATAGCCATAGTCTAACTTTCGTCTTGTATAGCTTCTTTAATGTTTTTAGATTCTACGGAAGAGACAAAGCAGAAGAAATTGCTTTAGTTTTGAACTTGAGATCTTATATTTCTTTGATTTAGGTTTCCTATAACGGTTCCTAAGGGATGATCTTTAGATTCTTTGATGTTTGAGATTTGTTTGTTTAATGGTTCATTTTCCTTGACTTCTAAGTCTTTTCTTTGGTTTTCTATGATGTCGAACTTATAGTAGTCTTCATAGACTAAAGGGAGGAGAAGTTTAGAGGAGGAGTATCATCAACTTGACATTAAGAGATTTTGTCCTTTCAGGTTTTCTTTTTTAGGAAAACTAATAAGCTTTACTATTAGGGGAATATCCTAAGAAAATACCTTCGGTTGATTTAGAGTCGAATTTGGTAAGGTAGTCTTTTGGTATTTTAAAATGAAACATTTTCAACCAAAAACGTTGAAATAGTTTTCTAGTTGGGTTTTCTACCTTTGAAAGCTCATAAGGAGTTTTTCTAAAGGAAAGGTCTTTAAGAATCCTATTTAGAATGTAGGTGGAGGTGTCAACGGCATTACACCAAAAATTTTGAGGAATTGATTGTTCATTTAACAATGTTCTACTCATTTCTTGTAGTGTTTTATTCTTACGTTCTACTAGGCCCTATTGTTGTGGGTTAGTGGAGTCCGAAAAGTTATGAGTTAATGCCCAATTAGCATCACAAAATGCTCCGAATTGTACTTCATTATTAAATTTCCGACCATGATCCGTACGGATTGAAATAATGGGGCAACCTTTTGATTTTGAATCTTTTTACTTAGAATTTCAAAATGATCAAAAGCTTCATTTTTATATTTTAAAAATCTTGTCCAAGTGTACCTTGAATAGTCGTTAACAATGACCAAAGTGTAGAAGTTGCCTTCGTAACTTTAAACGACAGACGGACCAAACAAGTCCATATGTAAAAGTTCTAGACATTTAGAAGTAGAAACCATGTTTTTAGCCTTATGGAATTTCATTTTGTCTTGTTTTTCCAACGTTTGCAATTTTTGGTTTCTTTAGCCTTCTACCTTTTATTTTTAGCGTCGCAAAAATGTTTTATAAACTTTAGTTTTGGTAAGTTTTTAACAAGTTTATTCTTTAGATGATTAGCGATGTATAAGTCGCATATTGGCGTGACCCAATCTTCGATGCCATAAGGTCGAAGTATCATCTATAGAGGTTAGACAAAAGGCATCTTTTGGTGAGTTCCCCATTTTCATATTGTAAAGGCCATTTTTCCTAATTCCTTTTCCTAAGGTTATGCCGTTTTTAATTATTTTGCCACCGGTTTCACTAAATAGTACATTGAACTTTTTATCGCAAATTTGACCTATGCTAATAAGATTAAAACTAAGATTTTCTACGTGACTAACATCATTGATGGTGAGGGAGTTATGAGAAATCATACCTTTGTCGATGATCTTGCTTTTAGTGTTACTACCAAACAACATGTTACCTCCATCAAAAGGTTTATAGGATGAGAAGAGATCTTTGTTTCCGGTCATGTGTCTAGTACAACCGCTATCTTAGATCCATTCATCCGGGTCAAGTTTTACCTTTGACGTACCTAGATGCATAAAACAACTCAAGCATTTGGTCCCCAATATCTCATGGGTCCGTTAGTGTTATACATACCGTTTGGTTGTCCCATGTATGGAAATGGAGGAAAAGGACGCCATTGATTATACATAGGAGGTTGGAATTGTTTTTCATGTTGTGTTTCATAGTTCCAATTTACTTAGCGATAATCGCTTTTGGGGTATAGGCTACTAGGTCTCCTATGGGTCGTTTTATGAGGCGTTTAGATTTTACTTTTTCCATGGTCTTGACCAAAGTTTTTAGGAAATTGGTGGTTAGTTTGTTACCTTTTTGGTTGCACCTAAAATAGACTTTTTGGTAATTAGAACGGAGTCATTTTGTTTAACTACGTTGGTTTCCAATTCTTTTCCTTTTTCTGCACTGTCATTAGACAGCCGGTGCTGTTCGTTTGAACTGGCCGGTGCTGTTGATGAATGGCACCAGCAAACCAGTTCTACAGAGAGATTTTTAAGTTGATCTCATAGTTTTTGATTTAGTGTTTCTAGGGAAGTTTATTTAATTTTTAGTTTAAAAATAGTTTTAAAACTTAAAGTTTAGCTTTCCTTTTTTATGTTTTCCTTTTTAGTAGATTTAGAAAACCAAATCAAAAACTTTTATGCTATTCAAGCTCGATTTACAACTTGAACGTAGATTTCCATTCATCTCTCGTCGAGGAAACAACCCAGAAGGTTTTTGAGATATCGCTTTGGTTAAAAGTGAATTTCTTAACCCGACAGAAATATTATACTATACTATAATTGTTTCTATCCTTATTATTACGTATTTATATATTATATATATATATATGTATCGATTTGGACGGATCAAATTTTTGGCGCCGTTGCCGCAGAGAGGTGTAGCGATTTCTACGGGATTGTTTGTGTTCGAGCCTTGAAGATCCTTTCTTCGGAAAGTTTATTTTCGTACTTATTAAAAATATAAAAATCCAAAAATATTTTTCTTCTTATTTTTATTTTTTATTTTTCCTTTTTCTTTTTTTAAAAAAAAACCCAAAAATATTTTACTTTCTTATTTTTCCTTATGTTTTATTTGAAAAATCTATAAATATTCTTCTCGATCCTATTATTCATTTAATTCTTATTCTCTTTACCCTCTTATTCGATTAATTCTTCGATATGTCTTCATTTTATCAAACTTGCTACGGGTGTGGAGAGCCATTTGTCGGTTCATTTTGTCCACGATGTAATCCGAATTCTTTCGATAATTCTCAATATTTTTCCGACTACTCTCCAGAACCCCGGTACGTATAACAACCCACAATTTTCATAAATGTAAATATCCATCTATTAAGTTAGATGATGTACAATCTATCAGTTATATATGAACTCACCTTTTTCATGGAAATTTTTCGCTTTATTACATTACATTACTTTGCCAATAACTCAATATGCAATATAACTTGCATAACTCAAGTTAACGGACTCGGACAACCTACATATGGCAATCCTATCTACGTATATGTCAAGCAAACATCATAACATATCAAGTCTATATCATAATATCATTATTACAAGGTACAATATTCCTAAAAGATACCATTTGCAACATCATAACAAAACGGGCTTTAAACCATTATCGGATGCCCTAAACCCTAATCTCATGGAAGGGTTAACTCCTTAAGTGAATGCACAAGCTACTAAATCATATGTACAAGTAATATGATATCTCATTTAAAATATAAAATTTCTTCAAGTTAATGATATCTCATTAAGCATGATCTCTAAAATAGCCGTTTTACCTCCATTTTTATTCTCATCTCTTCACTACCACTTAAGCAAGCTAATATAC
>BQNB010179579.1:0-12758 GCA_026074375.1 Tanacetum coccineum | reverse complement strand
TCTCCAATCATACCTAAGAACTGCTATTTCTAACTACGGAGTGTCTTTGGGTAGATCCCTCCGATTCTAGTTGGATCATAGGACTGACTTCAGAATCGTCATGAAATTAAGATGTTGTTAGGTATAAGATCAAAACCATGAAACCTTTTTCCGTAGAGTAAAAAACACTTTGAGTCGATTAGATCACTTATTATTTTTAAGATCACATTTTAATTACATTTCTCCCCTTATTTTAAATACTAATTCACTTTGTCTTTGAAATACAGTGTGATTAAACTTTGTCTTGAAAATACCATGGGGAGAAAATGTTTCAGCATGAACTATGTAGAACTGTTTCTTCTTGCTCCCCCTCAATTTTACATATGTTTGACACCAAAAAAATAATACCAAGTTGTAAAAGGAATATAAAATTGAGGGTTAGCATTGTTGAGCACATAATTTTAAAAGATTATGAATTGTCATTGAAGAATTCTTGAAAAATTGTGCTCAACCACTTAATCACCTTATAACATATAATCTATTGAATAGTCATCATTATTACAGATTTGTTATTAAGACTTTTTATAATGTGTTGAATACATAAGAATTGTCATGTGATGATGTATCCAACAACATTAAAACATTGTTTTTCGAAAAACTCCCCCTCAAACATTGACTCATTTTTTAAAATGACACCAAATGTAGAAGAATTGTCTTGTAAAACTTTATGAGGGTTGGAGTGTTAAACACACAATTTTGAAAGATTATTCTTGAAAAATTATGTTCAACATTTTGAAAAACATCATGTTAGAAGACTTCTCTTCTAACGCTAAGGATAAGCGCACCGAAGCGTACACTCTCCTTTGTCGTTCGGGTCCGATTTGCAATCTGAGAGCAATTACAAGTCATAAAGAAAAATTAGAAATGACATGTTTTGAAAGCATTTGAAACTCCTGTTCGAACTTCATTTACAAGCCCGTGTCGATGTTAATCAACATTTCTAGGTACCTAAATGTTATTGATTCCAAGAGACATGTCGAGAAGATTCTTTTTGTGAAACATTTTCTTATTTTTTTTTGATTTAGTATTTTATTTTTGAAATTTTATATTTTTGTATTTGTTTTTATAATAAATATTTACATGTTGACCTCAGCAATGTTATGTGATGGTGGAATAGGAATTCCAACTCTTTTCGTGATGTAGCTGTCTTGTCTGCTGAAGGAACAACTTTTGGAACCAGCTTTGAACTTGACGGTTCATTGATGTAGTCGTGAATTTTGAGTTATGAACTGTTATGATCAGAAGTCATTGCTTGTTCATCAGATCAAAATTCCTTGAAGCCCTGGTTTCTAAGATATCAGTCTTTTCAGTAACCAAACTCTGAGTCCTTCCTTTTTAGGATTACAAGATGTACTTGCACTTAAGTTAATAGTACATGCACTGACATTAAGAGTTTGTTCGCATTCATATAGGTTAGTGATATCCTCATTTGAACCATTTTGGGGTTCACTGTCAACCTTGGTTGTGCTAGATGTGAATATCTTTCCAGTAGGAACCCACCTAAGACCAACTGTCTTGAAAATTTTACCCGTTGGTTTCCACCTAAGACAAGATCTATGAGTCATTATTTTCTCATGCACAATGGAAGTCTTTTTGATTGAAGACCTATGTCTTTTTGGGATCTGTCTTTCTGGTTTCTTTGCAAAACTTTTTTGCATATGGGTATTTATCTTTTGTTGTCCTTTATTGAGGAAACCTTAGCACGTGAAGTTGACTCATTCAGGAATTTTTTATAAGAAAATTAAAACATAAGAATCAGATTGGCATTAAAGACACATTTCTGACATGTTGAGCAAACAAAATGTTTGGAGTCAGAAAAACTTCTAGAATTCCTAGAGTGTTCTGCTATGGGCACATCTTGTCGTGACGCAAAGATAGTGAGAATACACATCTCTATTTAGTCTTAAAATAACCCCAATAAACCCAAAACGTATCAAAAATGGCAAAAATGTGCTTGTACTGAGATTTATGTGTGCATGTATGATTATGTCAAATATTGCAAGAAAACAGTCAAAAACGGACACGAGAACGGATGAGTGATCAAGAAGCTAAAGAAATCAAAGCCGAAGCTAGAGAAATCATGCCTCAGCCTTCTACAGTCAACTGCAGCTAAACCACAGTCAACCAAAGCCCAACTCCATTGTTTTATAAATTCAAGGGCTGATTTTGCAATTTATGGAAGTTATTTATAAACCTGAAAAAGCTGCTTGCCAAACACAAGGGCCGAAGTTGTAATTTCCTTAAAGTTACAAAAGGGCGCGGGTCAAAGTCCGGGTCAAATAAACCCATGGACCCACCTTTCAGCCAATCATAAGCAAAGCCCCAACCCGACCTAACCCGACCCTAACCTCCACTACCCGGATAAACTTATAACACATTTACATTTACTATTCACCCCATTTCCCCCAAATCGGATTAAAACCTCACACACACACGAACTCACTCAAGAACACCATGAACCCTAGTTTCTAAACCACTCACCCCCATCTAAATTAACCATGGGGTAAACACTCCTCTCACAACCCTTAACCCATCTGTCACTATCAATTAATTCCCCAACCCAATCCACCCTGGCTAAATGAGAGGAAATGATTGGGTGATGTGACGTTGAGAAGTGTTTCACTCACATAACAAACACTATATGTCCCACCAATGATCCGGGTGCACACATGCCTCAATCGAACGATTGAGATACAAGATCAAGGAGAGAGAATGATTGAAGGGCTGAGATAAGATGAAGAAGGGTCTAGAAGATGGAGGATGAGCTCAAGCTTCGGGTATAAATACCCCCTCATTCCAGCTTATTCGTGGTGAATTTTTTAAGTTTATTTTGTAGTAGTTTATTTTTTTCGATTCAGTTTTTTTTTAGTAGTTTTTTTTAATGTAATTTCGATTTCATGTTATTTTATTTCGTATTGTAAGAAACTTATTTCAGTTTTAATAAAAGAATTATTTCATATTAATTTTCCTTCCTACTTTAAATTCTGTCGAAATATTGGTATTTTGTTTTGTATTGCTGACTAATAATTCAAGCTTGATACCATCCTGATTGGATGGCTGCTCTGGAATCAAGAGGTTTAGAGCTATTTGGTTAGCATATAGAGTTAGATTAGTTTTGTTGTTGATTCGAGATTGGGCTTGATGTAATAAGCCATATGTCCCAAACTCTTATTTATAGTTTCCTTTTCATGCTGCGAAACACTAAGGTACACAATATTTAGGGTTAATTTGTTTTACATTTGTCTTTATTCAGTTTCTTAATAAGCTAGTGGGTATTTGTACTAGTAATCTGTTTCATAGAAGAGTATATAAGCTGTTGATTTGCTAAAAGTTTGATGTATGTAGAACTTAATAAGTAGTTAAATTCTGTCAAGTGCCTTGAATTTCTTTTTCATTTAGTTTAGAGTAGAAAACTAAGTGCTAAAGCTTATAAGCTACTAAGCTTATCCAGTCTTATTTAAATAAGTTAGAAGTTAAGTCTTATATAAATAGTTTCTTAAAAGTTAGTATAATAAGCTGATTATCATAAAAAAAGGATGTTGAGTGGTTAGAAGTTAGGTAGTTCAGGGTCAACTGTCCTTCTTTAAAGTCTCTGTTAGTTAAAAATTTTCATAGTTAAGTCATTGTTAATTACGCAGTTATGTCCTGTACTAAATGCATAGTTAGTCCATCGTTATGATTTTCATTGTTAATGTCTAGTTAGTCCCAAGTCCAGGACATATCTGTCAATAGGTTAAACTTTGTTTTTTTTTTATAAAAACATAGAATATTGCCCCTACCCTAAAATATTGATTTGTGTCACATTCAACCCATGTTTTGGCAGATTACATTTAAGTTTAATAGAAATATTTTTATAAAAATAAATAGTTTTTGTTTTATACTTAAATTAGTTTAAAATTACTCATAAAAGATTAGTGCTTTAATAAATTAATTTTCTGCCTTAATTCTTTTTAAAAAAATATTTTTAATATAATTTTTAGTTAAGCTATTATATTTTTAAGAAATCAATTTTCGAATTTAGTTTAAACATTAATTTCAAACCTTTAGTTTTTAATTTTCAACTTTAATTTAAATTTTAATCTTTAAATAGAAAAATAGTAATAAAAAAATGTTTTTTATCTCCAACATTTTAGTAATTTAGAGTTATTTAGGTTTTATAAATATTTTTCCTTATTTTTACAATTTAATTCTATTAATCATAAAAAAATCCGTAAAGCCTTAAAAAATAGTTTTCTTTCCTAAAAATTCTTTAGCATTAATTTAGGTTTAGGAATCTAGTTTACAACTTTAAGATTTAAATTGTTTTTGTTTTCTTAAATGTCGCATTTTATTTACTTTCGTAATTAGTTTAACTTGTTAATTAGTTGTTTAAATTGTGCCTTTAATTTTAGTAGTGTAAATCAAAAATTTTCTTTGCTTCATTCAAATCAGGATCCAAACCTAAACGTGGTTTCAATTTCACTAGTCATTGGGGAAACGACCCGGGTGATCATACTTGCCCGGTTAATATACGTATTTTATATTATATTAATATATCATTTTAGATAGAATTTTTATCAATGGGTAACTAGCGTAACTTTCTAAAATACTCTCATAATAGTTTTAAGATTATATTCTATAGTATAATAAACTGCAATCACGCAACTACTCTTAGATGTAGGCCAATTCCTAGACTTTTGGTTATTGATCCTAGGTTTTGGTTTGCTACCATTTATATCTGCTTTGTGACTAGCAGAAGGCTATCACACTAGGTACTGTATACCTACTACTTTCTGTTTCTTTTTCTTAGCTTCCTTTGGGTAGTGATTTATGAACCCCTGTCAATTGAACTATTCCTAGATTAGCCAGGTGCAATCATGTGATGAGGTTTGCAACACAGATTCTCTATCCTAGCAAATAATGAGTAGTGATGGTTGACAAATCGTTAATGACATCAACTTTGGATGCAAACCGTTGCTTTGAAAATCTAGGTCTTCCAGACTAAACGCTGTCGGTTTTCTAACAACTGATTGGATTTTCTGACTTGGTTCGTAAATCGGTTTCCCTAAGATTGACGATTTTGCAAATTAGTATACACACTATTTCCTGTTAATTTCCTTAACTTATTTTTTTAATGTCTGCCATTGCAAACCATTTTCTGAAGTTATGAGCTTGAATATATCATAATATGCATCAAAGAAAGTTGTGTATTTCGATTTCTTAGCTCTCTTTCTTGATAATTCAAACATTTCTTTGTAATGCCTTATCAAAGTCTCATTTTGCTTAAGTACCTTACCACTATATGTTCCAATTTGTTTGTTTATTGTTTCCGATACATCTATGTCATGTTAACCTTGGCTCATTACTTATTACTTTTAAAAATTGACCCATGTTGGCCCATCTTTTAAAGCTTGAATTATGATATTAAGTTTCAAGATTAACACACTGTGCTTCATTCATAAAAAAATCTTTTAGAAAATGGCAACGTCTTTATGGACACAAATATTTACAGATTCAAGAGATTGATTTGAGAGTTTCAGTTTGTGGTTATCAGTTAATGAGCAGGCAAAGGACTAGTGTCATACATTGATCAGCATTCTGGTCATACCTCTCCTTTCTTATTGAATTCAGGTTGCTCATATGCAGTAGGTCCAGTACAAAGAAATTGATTTTAGCAAATAAGTGTAGCTCAGCATTGGCACTTCATCATATAAGTGTCTGAAATCTGCATCATCCAGTATTTGCATCATTTCCCAGATTGTAATCTTGTATCTTGCTCTTTTAATGTTGTCCCACTGCTTTCTTTATCAACCAAACTAGCATCCAATGCATTACTCGAATCAACTTTATCCTCTGTTGTACTACATTTGTCTTTCATTCACCCAGCTGTTTATACTCTTCTTTATGCTATTTGCTCTTTTCATCAATGACTTCTTAACAGATTCCACTGTGTTGGATTAGTGTGTCCACGGAATACTGGAATCTCCAGTTGAGAGTTATTGGAGAAAAGAATTGCGTATCAAACAAACAAAAATTCATCATCCAAAACATCCGGGACTTGATGAAATCAGAAATTATGTCTCGATACTTTTAAAAGCAGCCATGGATCTAAATCTCGTGAATTTCTCCTTTGTCAATTGTTTTCTAGTTGGTCCACGTTCAGTAACATTGTGCCTGTGGAAAGACTCAATATCATGACCAAAGAGTGAGTCGCAAATGCACGTTTGAATCCATACTCGTTGCAAGTATTCCAATTAAGTGTTTTTTTGAAAGAAGCATGAGATGTGGAATTAGTTGGTCGAAAGATGACCATGCCAAAAGCTTTTTTATTTTGCTTTGTCTTGCATTTGTTGCATTTGTTGTTCTTCTGATTTCGAACACAAAATAAATATCTTTCGTTTCTATTTTACTGAAAATTATGAAGTGAAAATGATGTATTATCTTTAAGTAGATTTGTAGTGATTGAATGATTGTGGAAAAATGAAAACATAAACGTCCACGGATTTAACAAGCTATGATTAAAACCGAAAAAAAGTGTGTCTTTCGGCGGATTTACAAAATCAATAGAAAACCGATAAATTTAAATTGATTTGGATTAAGGTTTGTTTGTTGTGAATTGAATGTCTTGAAAGTTAAAAATTCGAAACTGACTTATTTCGCTTGAAAGTGTGCGTATTTCGCTTGGCTTGAAAGAAAAATTGCATATTTCGCTTTGCTTGGAAATTACGTATTTCGCTTCACAATTTACACACTTCTCTTTAAAACTGAAACTGCATATTTCCCTTGAATTGAAACAAATCGCATGTACTCAGTTGTGAGGCAGTTACGCTTGAAATTCACTAATTATCTCATTGAAAGTCTACTAGCATGTTTCGCTTTGAAAGCTAACAAAATATCGCTTAAAGTCAATCTTCATGTTTTCGCATGAAATTCATCCTATCATGTTTCCGCTGATTTGGCAAATTTCGCTTCAGTTAACAAAAATTTGGCAGAGTGTCTTTCTATTAAATTGTAATATTTCGCTTGAGCTAAACCTGCATATTTCGCTTGAGCTAAACCTGCATATTTCGCTTACAACTTAAACATACATATTTCGCTTGAACTTTTTCTGCATATTTCGCTTAGCCTACATATTCCGCTCGGTGTCATGTTCGGGTGAGGACCACTTAAACTATCAAACCAAATGTAACTATCTTTAGAAGCACAATTGTGGATCATTCCTCCTCTTGTTTTGCCCGGTTTATGAGCCATAAAAATAAGAAAAGTCAAATAAGCTCAAAATAAGCTTGGAAAACAACTCGAAATAAGCCGAACTGTAAAACTAAACACCTAGATTGAAATAATGTTTAAAGGACGAGCTTTGAGTGTTTAAGTAGCAAGAACCAACGAAACAAATAAATGAAACCAAAGAATCTTAGTAACAAATAAGCCAAGAAGCCGTGAGCTTATTAGCAAAAATAAGCCATAAAAATGAAAATAAGCCACGAAGTTTTGATCTTATAAGCACGCATCAAACACAAGAAGGTGTAGAACAAATGAAGCAAGAATTGAATGACAAAACAAACCAATAAGCCCCCAAAAAAATTCGACGTGAGCTTATATTGCAAAATAAGCCACAAAAATTTTGATTTTGAGCTTATTAAACCACGAAACAACCACTATCTACCCGAAGCTCTTGATACCAAATGTAAACCAAAAAATCACTTCACTTCATTATGATGAACAAGAAAATAAGATTGGATGATGAGAAGAATTGTAGAGAGAGAAACTAGAAAGAGAAAGTAGAGAGAAAATAAGATGGAGGTTGATTTACTTGCACAAACACAAATGAGACCAACAACCCTCTCTCCACACATGGAGAGGGGTTTATATACCCTAGATGGGCCGGCCTTAAAAGGCTTAGTGGGCCGTGGGTTTGAAATGGGTTGGGCTTGAGTTTACTTGGGCTTTCGCCCGATACACGTGACCGGTTAGATTACATTAAATGAGCCCAATACCCGTCTAGCCTATTACAACATTTAATATATAAATGACCGAGACCTAATATTCCAAATGAACGAACTTCTCGTTCGACTCAATATTTTTGAGGCTAACAGAAACATACCATCACGACGAGAATTAAATCATCTTTATATAGAGGGGCACTTCTATATACTTTCGACGAACTTTTTTTTGATTATTTTTTTCAGCCACGTTTGAAAAATCACATGTGATTTTTTCAGACGTGACTGAAAAAAAATCCGAAAAAAGATCATCGAAAGTATATAGAAGTGCCCCCTATAGAAAGATGAAAAATACTCGTCGCGATGGGTGTATTTTTTTCGTTCTTGACGTTAAATTTAATTATACCATCGCGAAGAGAATTAAATTATCTTTTTATAGACGGGCACTTTTATTTTTTTTTAATTTTTGCCCAGAAAAAATCACACGTGATTCAAAAAATCTCACGTGATTCGAAAAATCACATGTGATTCATTACTTGAAAAATCACACGTAAATTTGTAAATTCACATGCGATTTATGAATTTATGAAATCATACGTGATTTATTACTTTAAAAATCATAAGTGAATTTGTGAAATAACATGCGATTTATGAAATAGCACGTGATTTTTAAAAACAACAAATCACAAGTGATTTTACAAATCACGTTTAATTTTTCTTCGCGAAAATTTTAACACTAAAAATCGTAAAAAGTATATGAAATTGATTTTTTTTAGTTACGTCTGGAAAAATCACATGTGATTTTATGAAATCACATGTGATTCTGCTACAAATCACATGTGATTTTTCCAGACGTGACTGAAAAAAAATCAAAAAAAATTCGTCGAAAGTATATAAAAGTGCCCCTCTATAGAAAGATGATTTAATTCTCGTCGCGATGGTGTATTTTTTGTCGTTTGACGATTTACCGTTTGCAATATATTTAATTTTTAAAAAAGAGGTGGAAAGTGAGGTTTTTTATTATTGGATGAAAAATGGATGGCTAGGATGTGTTAGTTTGTTCTTTAATATGACATTGTTCTTTAATGATCTCACATCTTCAAAAGAAACATAAATGTGAAAGAAAAACACGTGTGTTTCATGGTGACACACAAATAATAATAATAATAATACACATTTGTTGGAACATCTATTATTATACACATTTATTAATATTGACACATTTTTACACATACTGACACACTTGATGAGCATCCTTAAACACATTGACACATTATTTTACGAGACTGATACATCAATTATATACATTAATTAATACTGACACATCATTACACATATTCACACACTTAATACACATCTTTAAATATATAGACACATCATAATATTGACACGTCCTTATAAATATTGAACCACTTGACACCATGAATATTGACACACTTGATTAAAAAATAAAAGGATAAGAAGGAATATTTAAAAGTAAATATCATTAATTTCGATAATAAAGGGCAAATGTGGAAAAAGCAAATTGTAACGGTTTGACCATTTTTTAAATTGTTCGTTAAGTGAATTTTACATATTGTAGTGCATTTAATGATCTCATTGATGATGCTATACTAGTTTTTTTAATATTTTTTATAACACTCAACGATTTTTATAGGTATTTGGTGACACACCAATTTTTTGACACATTTTTAATCACATTAAATCTCTTGACACATATCTAGTGACACACTACATATTTTGACACATTTGTAGTGTGACTCCAAATATATTATTACATATATAGTGACTCACAATTTTTTTAATACATTTGTAGTGACACACAATGTTAATCACACTAATTTTCTTGATATATATAAAGTGACACACTAAATATTTTTATTGACACACTAATTTTTGTGACATTTTTAGTGACAAATTAAATATTTTGACACATTAAGTTCCATAATACATTTTTAATGACACACTAAATTTGTTGACACACAAAACAAAATGATATAAAATCCTTCATAAGAAATTACACACGAAACAAATATATTATGAAACCTATATTACCATTTGTAATATGAAACACACAAAACAATGTATAATAAATCCTTAACAAACTAAAAGACAAAATTACAAAAAGTGAAAAAAGAAATGTCGAATTTTGAAGCTTTATGTGGTCGTACATATGATAAATGTATACAACTACAATAAATGGATGGTTAAAGAGGATTAAATGAGTAGTTTAAAAAGAAATCGTTAAATACCTACAATACGCTTATTAATCAAAATGAATATTTTACATTTTAACCTTTTTTATCATTTTTACCCAAATAAACTTTTTATTTCCCAAACACAGTTAGAAAATATATTTCTAGTGACTCACATCACGACTCATTTTCATAAAAATCACATTTATCGAATGCACAAAATTTCACTGAGTTCCAATCGTTGATATCCGTGTTCTATCCCATCCAAGCCATCACATGTACCTAAACCTGAGATACATGTTTAAAAACGTCAACACAATGGTTGAGTGAATTCATAGAGTGTTCAAGTAACAATTAGAACACACATTGGTTCCACAGAAAACATTTATAATCTTAGAACGCAGTTTGGTTCCACCAAAAACATGTATGACTTGCTAGCTAGGCAAGCCACGCCACATTTTCAACATTCATGAGCCCATGTACCGAACCTTAACCCATTTTATCGTTATAGATAAATAATTGACCGGGTAGTATGCCACCACCCCTTTCTCAATACAAAATGTCCGTTACAGGGTGTTCACCATCGGATCCAGACCCCGGACAGGGTTGTCAAACCAATAGAATCGATTTAAATGCATATCAGCGTTACCTCCTCGGTAATTAACAAGTACACAGTCAAAGGCATAAACTCATGGCAATGAAATTATATTATCATACCAAAAACACTTGCGTTCCATTTCGCAAACAAACAACATCAACCACGTATAAAACTGCTTATGTTTAATTTATAAAACAAGCAACAACAAGTACGTATAAAACTACTTGTGTTCACTTTTCAAAACAAGCAACAACAAGTACACAATATGTTTACTTGTGATTCTATTTTTTAAAACATGGCATTATCCCCTCGCGTTTAATAAAACATTCAAGCAGTTTAAAGCTAGGCTATGAACTCTCACCGAAGATTGAAGACCACGATAATAATTCAATCAATCACGAAACGTCAACGAAATCGAACTCGACCTTCCCTAATAAATATGTCCGCTCGGTTCTATATAATAAATACGATCAAATGATGCGTACATCGCAACGAATAGAAATCGTATAAAATAACACATGTGGATGAGAAATCCTCCTGCGCCTAGAACCTAACCCTATAGTATACTTAGAACTATCTTTCCTTTCAACATAAGTAGTATCACTTTAATTGAAAACTTTTTTAATTTTCGGAAACTTTTATTTTTAAAACGTCCTCGTTTATTAAGGTTGTCAAACTCAAATTATCATGATCGTAATAATAATAGTGATTACCATCGTTATTAAAACCTAACAAGTCTCTTGTTAACCTAATTGACTTTTAAAAGTCAACGTTTGACTTTTTAATATACATATTTTTCCTTAAATCTGACCCATACAAAACGACCTGCTATATCACATTTTCACGACTCGGACTCTAAAGAGATTTTATGCAAAACGACGTTCCGGACAACTTTTTAGTTTTAGCCGAGACCCGAAACTCAAAAAACAAATGACGAAAATGTGCCTGCAAGTTTCTGCAGGAACTTGTTACATTTTTAACCAAAGTGCAGAATTTGGCTTTCCGTTTTGACCCGTTATCACGCGATTTTAAGACTAACAAACCTCGCGGCAAAGTAAAACGACATTCCGAACAACTTTCGTGTTTTGCCGGAAGGCTGAAACGGATTCAAAAGTGCTCAAATCGGCCATATTAAATTCTGTCAGCAACTAACAAAAACCCTTATAGCTGTTTGGAATTTTCTTAGTTTTCAAATCTTGTTTTCGCTGTAACTTCTTCGTTATGAGGAGTTACGGGATGTTCGAATTACCGAAACGTTCATTAGGACGAACTCTATCATATATCTAAATCAAAAATTAGGTTTTACAAAATCTCGAACCTCGAAATCTGAGCCAAACTTTCTGCTCGAAATTGAATGTTTCCAAACATGCCAAAAACTATTTTTGACCCAAAAATTACTTTGCCACATGTTTAAAATAGCCTATACACGATATACATATCGTTCAATCATCCAATATCACAACCAAATCTAGTCTAACGCAAGATTCAATCGGATTTCATCACATGCAATATTTAAAATACAATCGAAAGTATATCAAATTACTTACAACAAGCCAAGACGGCAAGAACAACGATCGGCTCACACTTGCCTCCTCGGTTTCCGAATCCGACGCAACCCAAAACACAAACCCGCAACGTTTTAATAAAACCCCACTTGTAAGAATACTTGTTTAATACTTTTAAACAATGTTTTCGGCCCATTTCGACACGAACTCGAACCAATCCAAAACTAGAGAAATACTCATTGCATGTGGATTTTTCTTAGCGGGTTATGTAGGTATCAATGTGGGGATTAAGAAAATATAAGTGGATTATTGTGCATGTAAAAATTCTGACGTCGGTGGTGGTTTGAGGGTGGCTGATTGAATGTGTTTTATACACTTAAAATATACTATAATAATATAACTTTAAGAGTAATTAAGAATATTACCAAGTTACCCTTGATAAAATTCGCTCTCAAAAATATATATAATATAATATATAATACGTATATTAAACCGGGTA
>BQNB010179577.1:0-12759 GCA_026074375.1 Tanacetum coccineum | reverse complement strand
ACCGAAGATGAAGTGCTCGGCCAAGGCTGGGGCTGCAGCTTCGGATCGGCGCCGCAAGCAAACTTCAGGTTCCGTTTTTTTTTGTTAGAAAAAGAACCGCCACTTGAGAAACAAAAAAGAATTCGTAATGCGTGGACTCAAGATGAGGAGTTGCTTTTGGCGAAATGTTTTATTCAAGTTTTCGAGGATCCAAAAACCGGGTGTGATCAAAAGCGAGATACTTTTTGGTACAAAATCCAAAATGTGTACAATACGGAAGCGAAGAAAAAAGGCTTCACGGAGCGTACCAAGAACATGTTGACGGGTAAGTGGACTCCAATGAATGCCTCAGTTCTCAAGTTTAATCAATTGGTGCAAGAAACCGCGGTTCATAGTGGGGAGAATGATGATGATCATATGTCGAGGGTGCACACGTTGTATGATGCAACTATGGGGGGTGAGTTTAAGCACCGGAGTGCTTGGCTTTTTTTGAAAGGCAAACACAAGTGGACAAACCCCGATTCGACTTTGCAAAGAAGAAATCGTCTTTTGGGCACCGACGAGGAACCAGAGCATTTTGGAGATGATGATTTGCCTCGACCACCCGGTTTGCAACGACTTGCTAAAAGTCAACGTACGGGTTCTAACTTGACCGCTAGCTCCGGTTCAAACACGGCCGCGTATCAAGAATTCATGGCGGAACAATACGAGTTAGACCGCAAAGCCAAAATGACCGTGATCGAGAGAGAGAGTGAAGACCGAAGGCGGTTGATCCAATCTCAAAGGATTGCGGAGGACATGCGTGTGCTACAAATCGACACACGCGGGATGGATGCGGCAGACGCCGCTATCATCAACGCCCAAAAGGCAAGAATCCGAGCGGCATATCCACCACCTCCAAACTAGTCGGCGCCGCCAAATTTATGATTTTTATTTCTATGCATTTTCATTTTATGTCTTTTAATTTTATGTTTTTTTTATGTATTGTGTTTTTTAATGTAATGTTTTTAATTTCAATGCGATTGGTGCGGTTTTAAGACAACGAAAGACGAAGCACTTTCAGCCTATACATTATGCTAGTAAGACGATGACCGAAGCTCAAATTCATTACACTACGACGGAAAAGGAAATGCTTGCCGTAGTGTATGCTTTTGAAAAGTTTCGACCATATCTTGTCTTATCTAAAAGCATAGTGTATACGGATCACTCGGCTTTAAAGTACCTTATGAATAAACAAGATGCCAAACTGAGGTTGCTCTAGTGGGTTCTTTTCCTATAAGAATTTGATATCACCATCCGTGATAAAAAAAAGGAAGTGAGAACCTCACGGCCGATCATTTATCTAGACTTGAGAATCCTCATAAGGATGTGTTAGAAAACAAAGACATAAATGAAAATTTTCCTTTAAAGACTCTTGGTAAAATATCTAGTGGAAGTACCCCATGGTTTGCGGACTATGCAAATTTCCATGCGGTGAATTTTATCATCAAAGGAATGACGACTCAACAAAAGAAGAAGTTTTTCAAGGATGTTAAACATTATTTTCCTGGACGATCCTTATCTTTTTTGTATTTGTGCGGATCAAATCATTCGAAGGTGTGTGCATGGGCAAGAAGCTAATGATATCCTCAAAGCTTGTCATGAAGGACCCACTAGGGGCCATCATAGTGCCAATCTCACCGCTCGAAAAGTATTTGATGTCGGTTTCTTTTGGCCGACCATATATCGAGATGCCCATACTATGATCAAATATTGTGATACGTATTAAAGACAAGGCAAAATTGCACAACGAGATGAGATGCCTCAAAACGCTATCCAAGTTTGTGAAATCTTTGATGTATGGGGTATCGATTTTATGGGACCATTTCCGTCTTCACGAGGAAATAAATACATCCTCGTTGCCGTTGACTATCTTTCAAAGTAGGTGGAAGCAAAGGCGCTCCCCACAAATGATACTCGAGTTATAGTTAAGTTTTTGAAATCTCTTTTTGCCCGATTCAGAACACCTAGAGCTATTATAAGCGATCGTGGAAACCATTTTTGTAATGATCAATTTGCTAAAGTAATGTCTAAGTATGGGGTCACTCATCGTCTTGCTACCGCTTATCACCCTCAAACGAGCGGTCAAGTGGAGGTGTCCAATTGTGGCTTAAATTGTATTCTTGAAAGGACGGTTAGAAAAAACCGTGTCTCATGGTCCAACAAACTAGATGACGCTTTATGGGCATTTCGTAATGCTTTTAAGAAACCAATTGGTTGTACGCTTTACAAGTTAGTGTACGGAAAGTCTTGCCATTTTCCTATCGAGTTAGAGCATAAAGCATTTTGGGCCTTAAAACATGCTAATTTTGATCTTAAAACCACGGGTGATCACCGAAAGCTTCAACTTAATGAACTTAATGAGCTTCGTGATCAAGCTTACAAGAATTCTTTGATATATAAAGAGAGGACGAAGAAGCTTCACGACTCAAAGATCAAAAACCGCATTTTTAATGACCGCCATTTTCTTATGTGGTGGATCAACTTTTACTCTTCAACTCTCGTCTAAAGATATTCTCGGGAAAGTTAAAAATGTTGGTCGGGACCTTTCACCATCACCCAAGTTTTTCCATACGGAACCATCGAGTTATCTCAACCTGATGGTCCAAACTTTAAGGTGAATGGTCATCGTGTGAAGCATTACTTCGGAGGGGACATACCACCCAAGGTAGTCCCGGATCTCCAGACTTTCTCCAAGGACGAATGAATTCGGGGATCGAGTCAAGATATGTGACTCGGTTACCAAAAACAAAGCGCTTCGTGGGAGGCACCTCATGCTTATCTTTCTTACTTCTTTCTTATGTCTAATGTGATGTGAGGAAGCTTGTACTCTTCCGATTCTTGTTGTTTGTGCTTGTGATTGTTTGTAGGATTGACCCAAAATTTTTGAAGACTCTTGTGTTAGGTCTTTTAGCATACTTGATAAACGGCTTAAGATTTTTGTAATACTTTCTCCATGCTCGTATTATGCATTCGACTTTTTGAGTTCTAGTATGGGGTTTTGAGCCTTAGACTAGGAAACATTGAGGACAATGTTTAGTTTTAGTATGGGGTAGTATATCTTCGATATGATCTTACCTACCTTTGCCCATTGTTCTCACGTACCCCGTTTTCCCGCAAAAAAAATTTTTAAAATTTTTAAGTCTTAATATCTAGTTTAGTTTTTATAAAAAATATATATATAGTTAGTTGATTAAAAATATTTTGACACGAATGTAGGCTTTCCGTTGGTGAGAACAAAAGTAAATTTTGACCCGACCGGTTTTATATCTTAGCTTTCTCCATAACGTAAATAGATTGAAATTTTCTAATCTTTTATACAAGGAGCTATAAAACGCGAGTCTAGCTTAAAAAAGTCAAGACTTTGCAAGTTCCCATAATTGATTTTAAATATGCAAAGATCGATTTATTAGGCTAAGTATTCACGTGTTTCTTTATTAGAAATTTTAAATTGTAAAGAATAAGAAATGATAGAGTAGAGTATAAGTTTTGATGCTAAACATAGAATAGTTGGATTTATTTAAGGCTCATAAAGGTTAATTGTGGCTTTTTGCTCCCATCAGCTTAATAAACGTTATATAATTGTTGAATAAATAAAGTTCTTTGTTTTTACGTTCTTAGTTTAGATCACTTCGTTAGGAGATTCCTTCTGGTGAATGTAAGGTACACATCAAGGTTTTGTCTGTGTTGTGGGGAATAGACTCCTAGACCGATGGTCGGACTCCATCCCTCTTCGTAGCTATTTCGCATTACCGATGTGGCTTTGTTGTGTTTAAAAGGACCACAGGTGTTGAAATTTGGCTATAATTATATTAATTATTGTAATATACCAAAGCGAATAAAACTTTCTGGATCATGGTCGGCCTCGCATACCGATGTGACAGTCGTTTAAAGGGTGAGATTAATGAATTTATAATAAAAACTGCGGGCTGGATAAAGTTTACTGCTCAGCCGGCTCATCCGATTGTGTCAGTCTTCTAAAAATAAGGCACATAGTAATAATAAATCGAGGACTGATAAAAGTTTGCTGTATCTTGCCGGTTATTCGCTACAACCGTTGTTGTCAGAATTCTAAAAGGCTCGAGAATTTACAGAGTCGAAATAAGATCCTGGACATGGGTCGGCTCGCATACCGTTTGGACAGTTGTATAATATGTCCGTGGTTAATAATGTTGCTATAATAATAATAAGAAGAAGAATAAAGCCAAATTTCAACTTCGGGGTTATCTAAATAAAGCCTTCATCTCTGGACTTGTAGTTGAGTTGTTTCGGATGAAATAAAAAGGATAACCCCTAAATCATGTGAATTTAGAACCTTAATGTGGACTTTATTTTCACCACATCGTCTCTTTAGGAAAGGGATTTCAACTTTTAATGATCTAAACCGCGGTTTACTTTTTTAAGGACTAATTTATTTGTCACCAATAATAATAATAAACTCTTAGGGAAAGTTGGAATATGGAGGAAAAAGTAAGTACACAATTAGCTTTTATGAGTAGTGTTAGCATCATAACTTGTATTTTGCAATGATCTTGTTTTTAAGCTTGGTTTGGAGAGGTGAAAGTCGGGGACGATGAATTTATCAAATTGACACTTTTTGTGCTTTTTGTTCCGTGATCCTCCAAAGTTTTCAAGAATATTGTAAGCCAATAAAATTATGTCACACATGAATAAGTTGTAAGTTGTAAATTATGAAGATCATAAATATGAAAAAAAATCTTTGAAAATGGAAAGCGGGGTGTTTTAAAACTTGTGATTTCTTAACTTCTCCCCACAAAAGACTTTGCTACTTTTCAAATGATTAGTTTGGGGAGGTTTTGGAGTATTTGGTTTTAGAGCATATAACATTGCATGAGGACACGACAATCACTTAGTTTGGGGAATTTTGATATGTGAGAAATCACATATCCTTATTGTATCAAAACAAGCCCTAAAAAGATAAAAAAAAATGCAAAATTATGCTTGTATATGTGTGTTTTGTCTTTTGTGAATGTGTAGGTACGGATATTACAAATATCATAAGAAAAGATCCAAAACCGGGCAAAAACGAACACGAGACGGATAAAGTGCACAAGAGCCAGAAGTTTTCTAGCAAATGGTCAACTAAAGTCAACAATGGTCAAACCTTGGTCAACCACAAAAAGACAAAACTTTCAAAATACCAAAAGAGCCCTTAATGTTAAATCATTTTGCTCTAAAAATCCAAAAAAAAAACAATAACACCGTTAGTCCTTTAACACTTAAAGTACTAAACGGTTCGTTTTAATATGTCAATTTAACCCTTAACCGAGGCCCAAAATAAACTCCGGCCCTAAACCCTTTTATAATTCTTTAGACCATGTCAACCTTCCTTTACCCCGGGTCAAACAAAATAGTTATAAAGAAAAAAGGCGCGGGAATTGAGTTTACTGTTCATTATCTCCCCCAAATATTACCCTGCTCAAATCAAAAGGGTTAAAATCCATCTCCCACTCAATCCAGCATGACAATGAAGATTCCAAGTACCAAGTTCCACTTCAGCCTAAGAAGACGTCACCAAGAGCTTTGATTGGCCACTTTTGATAAGGCAATGCCACGCGGGCTACAAAGAAACACACCAAAAGGGAAATATTACACTGAAACACAGCCAAAAGAAGCACACCACTCCAAAGAAGTGGGATTGCCAGCTTGGCAATCCGTGTGCTCCAATTTGATCTAAAGGCTAAAATATGGCATCCAATGATTAGAATATATTCAAAGGCCAAGATTAAAGCTCAAGAGGAGCATGTGCAGACCTAGAAACTTCACTATCTCCCTATAAATAGAGAGCTCTCCTGTCTCACTCATATCTTTTTTTTTTTAGCTTATGTAGTTTTTATTTAGCTTTAGACTTAGTTTTAAGCTTATGCCTTATTTGTATGCTTTTATTTTTGTTTTTTTTCATTAAATGTAATTTCCTTTTCCATATTGTACTCAGTTTTTCATCATTAATAAAAGTCTAAGTTCCTTATTGTGCATTTGAATTTTCATAAGTTTCACTTTCATACAAAATAGTTAAATAAGCTCTACTGTTTCATAAGCTCTTATTGTTCTTAAGCTACATAAAAGCTCTCTTATAATAATTGAAAACTCCACGGAATTGGATGGCTGCTCTGAGTTTTCAAGTAGGTAATAGTGCTTGAAGGTCAAGTATTAGGATTAGTATAGGAAATTAGGAATAAGCTTAAGCTATAAGCTTAAGCTATAAGCTTAAGCTATAAGCTTAAGCTATTGATATAAGCTCTACTTAGAGCATACATCTCTGTTTAGCTGAGGTGGAGGTATTCTCCTTTTTAAATTTCTCTATTTACTTTTTGTCTTTATATTTTAGTCATAATCTGTATTTTTAGCTTAATCTGTTTGTTTATAGCTTACTATTGTTAATATTAGCTTAAACTTGCTTATTTTAGTTGTTAAATGCCTTTTGAGTTCAGTCGATAGTTTAAAATCTTATTCTGCTAGTACTAGTTATAAATCTGTGAAAAAATATAAAAATAGTAGCTTAATCTTATAGTTTGTTATTTCTGCTTATTTGATTACTTGAATATGTTAAATAGGTCTATTATAAGCTGATTGTTATCTGGTATCTAAGCTTTGAGCTTTAAAACTGAATTTCATAAGCCAAAAATGGTTTTGAGTAAAATAAAGGGGTGTTTGGCATTAGACAGCACTAATTTCAGTTAGTGTTGTCTAAGGTTATCTAGCCCTTTATTTTTATCTTAAATCTCTTATAGAGGTTTATGAGAGTAGGATTTAAAGTTTTAATTAAAGTTTATCAGCTTTTAATTAGTCGCGGTGTAAGTAGTTAGAATCTGTTAGTATAAGTTTAGTTATAATAGCATTTTAAGCTCAAGTTCATTCTAGCTGAACTTATCCCTCAATTTGCATTTAGTTTGGTGATTTTAAAGTGTAGAAAACAAGTCTTGAGCCTGCACTTGTTTTGTTTTAAGATTTGAATGCTTTGCTTGCAAACTGCATCAGCAGCATAAAAGGCCAAAAGGCCATCTTCTAGATTAAAATTCGGACTTATAAATTAGTTGTTAGGTCTTAATTTTTAGTACACTAGTAGATTTTAGGCTAATCTTCATCTGTTTGAACTTATTTTAGTCTAAAAAGCTTAATTGGTAATCTGTTTTTAGCTTACGAATTAGCATTTTGTCTTTTGAAAACCAAAAATTTATTCAGTACATGCTGAGTATTTTCAGCAGTTTTCAAATTAGTTTTTTATAGCCTTCTAGATTTTTAAAATATTTTTCAAAAGTAGTTTTAAGAAGCTTATTGGCTAAACTTTCTAGAAATATGAGTCTCAAAGTCATAAGTGTTGTTCCCAAACTTGGATCTTATGCCTTAGGTTATAAGGTTATTGTTATCTTGGATAAACACAAGGTAACAATGAGAGAAACTTTGTTAATAAGTTTCACCAAAGGCTATGCGTAATCTAACCTAAAGAGATCAGAAGATACAATGAATGAAATGAATATAGCGAATAAACCATAAGCTTTTGATATTATTAGAGAATAATACGAGTACTCCTGACAGTTCTAGGGTTTACAAACCTTAAAGTATGCGAAGTAGTATGTGAAGTAGTATGTTATGTCCTCTCTTTGGGTATATATGATCTATGTGTATATATCTCTACTCTAACCTAAGGACTCCTTTTATAGCACAAGGAGCCCTGTACAAGATAAGACCTAACTAGATCTCCTAAATCACAGGGATAATCAGAGTACATTCTATATATAACAATAACGCGTATTTGACTATGTGTAGATCTTATCTTCATGCTGCAGTGGAAAGTCTTCAAGCAGTGGAAACCTTGCAGTGGGAAAATATACTAACAGTGGGAAGTTCTTCTAACAGTGGGAACCATTCAACTAACAGTGGGAATCCCTTAGCATTTTATTCCCAACAATCCTCCCCTAAACTTGATACTTCACCTTCATATCAAGTTTCCAGAATAAAATGATTTCCTGGAGAGGATGCTTCAAACCCCTTATTCCTTCTTGAGCTGTCCTCTAATTAGGTTGATCATCTGAATCACATCTTCATTAAATTCACTTACTTCACACTTGTGATCAAGCATCTTCTTAAGTGTAGTCTTTTGAAAAGGATACTCAACATCATCAAGCATGTAGATAATCATTCCTTCCATTGACAAGCAGTGTACTTTACATGATTTGTACATCTTCCAACTCTTAATAGGAGCTTCAAACTGCCATAGTAGATCAGTGGCAACAGGTTCAAACATGACCTTTAAAGGCCAAAACAGACATTTTTCCAGGTCACTCTTTGGGAGTTCTGTCTTGAACCTATCTTTGACTAGTTTCCATAGTGTCACCAAGTCATCTCTGTCAAAATCCTTAAGCATAGACTCAAAGTAAGGATATACCTTTGGTGCTTGTCCAACTCTGAATATCTGGTATACCTCCCTTAGCTTGTCCTTGTAAATTTTCCAATCACATATGGGTACCTTGACAACTGAAGGAGTAATATTCACTGAAGTCTCTTCCCTAACTAGCACTGCCCATTGTTGAAGATTGATAATCTCATCCTGATTATCACTTTCTTGTTGTTCTTGAGCTGAAACATCACTTGTCTTCAACCTTTTTGCCTTGACTTTCTCCAATAGGATTCCTGACCTCTTGAGACTTTCACTTTCTTTCTTGGAATCCATAGGCACAAAATCTTGTATGCTTTCCCAAACTGGAATAAACTTTTCTTCTAACTGATCAAAAGTCATTCCCCTGAGGTCTTTTGTCTTCCATCCAGCATGGCTTCTTAAGACAGATGTGTAAAATTTTCTTCTTTCAGATTTTGATGCCAACCTTTGTTGCTGAGCTTGGTATCTCTTGATTTTAGCAAAATCTTTCTGATAGTTAATGAGTTCTGTGATTAACTCAGTCTTCTCTTCAATGGTCAGATCATTTTCAGCTTCTTCATATTCTGCCATATGTTTGTTAATCATCACATTACTCCTGTCAAGCTCATTAATCATTTGTCTAAGATCTTCTTCAGCATGAATTCTGGCAATCTCTGCATCTCTTTCAATCTGTTCTCTTATGCTTTGATCTTCATGAACAAATTCTTCTTGTAATTCTCTAGCCAATTATAAACTCATTTGTTCTTGAACTTTAGCTTTAGCAGGCTTCTATGGTTCTGTCATAATCTCCTTCCCTTTCCTCTTGTCTTCCTTCCCATTAGATGGTATACTAATAGGAATAGGAGATGTAGATCTGATGACTACCCCTCTTGAAGCTCTTGGTCTTCTTGTATAAGGTGTTGTATCTCTGGCAGTGGGATATTTCTCACTAGCAGTGGCAATAGTAGTGAAAACATTTGAACTAACAGGGGGAACTTGTAGACTAGCAGTGGTAAAAACTTCCTTTAAACCTCCACTAGCTAGGATATTTGCAGCTCCCATAGAACTCAAAACATTTGCTAGATCTACTGTACTCTCACTTCCTTTGTCAGTACTCCTGCTACTATCTTTTTCAGCATCACCTTTAAACACATTAACCTCCCCTTGATTTATTCCTCCCACTACTACAAAAAAGGCTAAAAAGACCCCCCCAAAAAGATAGGTTATGTAAAACCCTATCTCTATGAATAGATGGAAATAGGTTTTCCTAAAAAAACCAGTTTTCATAATAGGAATTCTAAAAAAATTGGTTTTTGGGTTGCAAACCACTCTTTTTACACAATTAAATACACCGGTGTGTATGTAACAACATGTCTCTATGTGTTTATGTTATAGACACCATTTTTTATAAAACAACTAGTTTTTTTACATAATTAAAGACATTGGTGTGTAGGTATCATTATACATGAGATGTTAAACTGATTAGTCGATATGATATCGTTATACATGAGATATCAAATGAATGAGTCGATATGGTATCGTTGTACATGTGATGTTAAACGGATGAGTCGAGGGGATATCTTTATACATGAAATATTAAACGGATGAGTCGATATGATATTGTTATCCATTTCGACTCATCCGTTGCGCCCAAGCTCACTAATTACACACTCAAATCATGACTATAGTCAATGGTTGTGAATGATTAGCGACGAACTTCATTGAGTCTCGAGGTGAGAAGATGGTCCTTATCAAGGTAAGGACGAGACACCGATGTCACAAACTAAGGGTGAGCATATCGTTCGCGGACCGGACCGAACCCAGAAACAAGCCCAGACCAATCGGACCGGATCGAACCTATTTCGATGCAGTCCTCGGTCCACACTTTACCTCATGTTCGGTCTCCGGTCCGGGTTAGTCTTACGTACAACCGACGAATAATTCCTTCTAGGACCGGAGCGACCCAAGAACCGGACTAGACCGACCCGGACCGGACCGAACACATTCGATCAGTGGTTTTGGGCTAAAACGATTTAGGTCCGGTCCGAGTTTGACCTGATGCTCACAACAAAAACTCTTTAATCATGTCTATATGAACCTTATTATATTTGGATTCTTTTACATATATAAATAAAAATAAAAATAAAAATTTCATATATATTAAGTATATTTTTGGTTTTTATACCTAATTTAAAAAAAACACGCATAGAATTGTTTTAACAACTTTTCTAAAACTTAAAATTTCCCTCCCCCCACCCCAAAATTTCATCAAAATTAATTTGTCCCTCCATTTATATTTTGTATTCTCGATCATAAATTAAGTTGTCCCTCCCTTTTATCTTATCTCCTAATTTTCAAGGACAGTAGAGTTCTAAATACTAACCAACATCACCTTAAAATCTATCACCTTTTTACACTATACCCTTTTGAGAGCTATACTTGCAACGCCTTCACATCCTTAAACTTATCACTTTTACACAATCCCTTTTTTCCACTTGCAGCCCCAAATACTAATTCCTCCAAAATAGATCTGGTGTATTGCTTCATCAATCTTCTTCACGAAGTTTTTAAAGTCGAGCACTAATCAGGTATGTAAACATAATCCAACATTAGTTTTTATCATCAACTATAAGTTCTTGAGGCTAAATCCATATGTTAAACCTTAAACTCGGCCGGGTTCTTAGCAACCTCGAGGTTAGGCTTGATTTTCTATATCTCATGGTTAATATCTATTATACATCTAAAATTTCATGAATTGTGGCAGATTCGAGATTTAGGGCTTACGGTGGCCATTGGTAACGTAATGAAGATTGTTTGTCAATTTGGTAATTTTTGCATTTTTTTTGTTTTTAATCTCATGAATTACAGAATTAGACATTCTAATTGGGGGGTTTTATTGTCAATTTTAGTTGTAATATCCTCGTGTCTACATCTTGCCTCTTGAACTAATATTGACAAGTTTAAGACTTTAGATTGATATAAGTGAGTTTTACATTTTAATTGGGGTGTTGTAGCTTCAAAATGAATAGGTACTTTCTATAGAATAAGTAAATGATGTATAACTTGAGATTTACATTCATTGATTGAAAGTAATTGAAGTGTTGTTGTGGGTGCAGTAGCGGCAAGGTAACATTTGATGGAAAGATATCGGAGAGCCAATGGAAGCTACTTGGCAAAACACAAGACACGAAAGAAAGGTTCTCTCTTTGGTCACCATCATCCGTTACACTCAAATGTTTGGAATGCAAAAATTTGTACTTTAATCTATCATTATGATAATAATGAAACATGTTCTGCAAGTCTGCAACAAGTCTAAATGTGTGCTCATAACCTACTGCACTGAAATTAGAGCGCGCTAGGAGCTTAAATGTCGATCATTTTAAAAAACATATAGCAGGTTTGTGAACATAGAAAACCTCTGTGACCATCACATTCAGTTTGTCTATGAAAGTTATGTTTGTTTTTAGTTCATAAAGCTTTTTTTCTACATTATGTTTTTATCAAAATAGTGTATTAAAGAACACAAATTGTTTCAACATGTAGCAAGTTATGAATGTTTGGCGTATATCAGGTAAGTGGTTAGGGATATAGGTTAAATATGCTCTTGGCCTGTTATAAGCTCACTTTTTGTCTCTTGGCCTGTTATAAGTTCATAATGTCATAATAAACTCATATAAGCCGAAAAGTTTGAAAATAAGCTACAAAAAGTGAGCTTATAAAAAAAATCCCAAAACCAAATAAGCCGTAAGCCAACCGATTAAGTTAAGTTGACCATATTAGAGAGTGACGAGCCCAGGTAATTGGAATGTCATTAATAAGGCTTAATATTCTATGATTACAGGTACATGCGAGTTCTTTTGAATTTTGTGGCTTCCATGGATCAGCTAAGTACACTTTTGCAACAATTTCTATTACCGTAAAGGACCTGGTAGGTACAGACGAGTATGTAAAGACGAGTTCCTTTGAATTTTGGTTGTTTTTGTCTATGTGTCTACTCATGGCTGTAAAAGGTCTAAAACATGGACTTACCTTAGCTAAAAGGATCATGATCTTCGACTACTTTTAAGTACCTTATCTTAAGGACCTTCACTTATTTAAACCAAAAGGGATCATGACCTTCAACTACTTTTAAGTGCCTTATCTTTATACCTTATTTTTAGATGCATAGTATTTGACCTGTAAAAGTGTTAGGGTGAAAAAAAATAGATAGGGCGGAACCTGTTAGACGAGTTTGGTTAGGAAAAAAACTACAGTAGCTTTTGGAAGTAACACATCTGTGCCAATTTGCAACTTTCATACTCATTATTTTAATCTGTGAAGTTATTTATATAAACTGTGTGTTTGGAGGTGGTGTAACGAGTGCT
>BQNB010179576.1:2507-12759 GCA_026074375.1 Tanacetum coccineum | reverse complement strand
AGAGACGGGGAATCCATTGAGTCGTATTACTCAATGTTTTATAAGATGATGAATGAGATGGTAAGGAACAAGTTGGAGGTAGCCACTATGCAAGTTAATGTTTAGTTTCTACAACAACTCCAACCAGAATGGTCAAGATTTGTGACAGTTGTCAAGCAAACTATTGACTTGGATAAAGAATCTTATCATAAGCTCTTTGACATTCTGAAACAGTACCAAAATGAAGTAAATGAAATCCGTGCTGAAAAGTTAGCCAGGAATGCAAATCCTCTTGCACTTGTTGATGCTACACAACATTATCCATAATACCATAATCAAGCACTAAAGCCACACAAATCCAGTGCACCCTCATCAAGACAAATAACATCATCCAAGTCACATGCTACTACCAGGAGTAAAGAAAAAGAAGTAGTCAAACTAGCTACACCATCATCTGAGTCAGCATCTGAAGAAGACAATGATGAAGAACAGGCTCAGAGAGATAAGCAGATTCAAAAAAGTTTAGCTCTCATTGCAAAGCACTTTAAGTACATCTACAAACCTACCAACAACAACCTCAAAACTTCATCAAACACCAGGAACAAGTACATGGATACTACTCCAAGGTCTGGGAATGACAGAAATATTAGGCAGTTTATGAATCAGAGAACAATGACAGTTGGTGGGGCTAGGGAAACAATAGGAAATAAGTTCAGCAGACGTGGATACAGTGTTTTAATTGAAAGGAATTTGGGCATATGGTTAAAGAATGAAGAAAACCAAAATGGGCTAAGGATTATGCGTATCATAAAGAAAAGATGTTGTTGTATAAGTAGGCAGAAAAAGGTGTGCCTTTAACTGCAGAACAAGGGGAATCGCTTGATAACACTAATGAAGAGCCGGATGAAAAAGAACTGGAAGCACATTATCTTCTCATGGCAAAGATTCAAGAGGTCCCATCTGCTGAATCAGGACTTATATTTTATGCTAAGCCACTAGAAAAGGTACAAACTGTTGATGCGTATAATGTGTTTGCCAATGATCAGAAACATATTGATCAACCTAAAAACATGAAAGACACATCACTGATGGAAAAGGTTGATAGCAATACCACACCAGATTCATCAGATGTGTGTAATAATGATTTTGAGGATGATCAGAATGCTAATAATCAAGAAGATGAGCGTGTTGCGCTTGCTAATTTAATTGCCAATTTAAAACTTGACACTGATGAACATAAAAAGATTCAAAAGCAATTAAAGAGAGCAAACGCATCACATACTCATGAATTGAATGAGTGTAAATCTGCTCTTGCGGAGTCAAATAACATTCGTGATAGATGCAGAAGTGCACTTCATAACTAAGATATTGAGCTTGAGAAGTACAAAAAGTATAAAGATTGTTAAATTGAAAAGGAAGAGTTAGAACGTAAGTTAAAAGCATCTCTTGATCGATTAGCTCAGCAAAAACTTAAAACTGTAGAGGCATTAAAACCCAATCTTATGAAACTTTTGAATATAAAGAGAAACATGCTGAGTTAGTTCATCAGAGTTCCTTAGAACATATATGTTATGACCGTCTTTGAAAAGAAATGGAACAATTACAAAAGGATTTCAAAATAAGGGAACATAAAGATATAAACAAAGTCATTGATTTGGAAAATAAAATAAAGTTTTTAAAACTAATCAATTTGTTCAAACCATTCATATGTTAGCTCATAATCCGAGTTCTTCATATAATGGTATACCAACTTTTGCGAATCCTAAGTACCTCAAGAAAGCTCAATCTAAAAAACCATGTCTATACAAGGTGCCTTTTGATAAACATAATCTTGTGAATATTTTTGCACCAGATTGTGCAGAGACTCTCATTCTTGAGAAAGAGAGTATATCAAAATTAAATAAAGATTTGGTTAAAGAATACGATTACTTGAATCAAAACAGTCTTTATGAAATTTTTACTCCTCAAACACGGAAATCACTTGATGAATTTTATGTTGCCAATGAAATACGTAAGAAAATGTGGAGAAAATCTTTTGTTAAATACAAATCGATCATTGCCAAAAACATAAGTTTTTTGCCTACTCAAGCTTCTTTAAGAAAAAGTAGACATGCATTTAATATTTTTCAACACAACATAACGAATTTTGAAGAAACTGTTGATTTGGACTGGGAATACGAATGGACAATAGATGGCAACAACCAATTACTCAAGAGATAACTGTACTTGTGTAAAATATTTTAATTCCTCTTGCGAAAAAGACAAAAGAAAATGCTTTTGCATTTGAATCCGCTCTTAAAAAGGAAATTTTTGGAGATTTAGAGTACGTTCAATCTCTTGAAAAAGAAGTTGACGAACTTAAATCGGATAACAAAGAATTTTCAAATGAATATTATATACTCTTGCAAGAATGTCTCACAAATAATATTATGTGTGCTGCTTTAAGTTCTATGACTGATATAGATGAATATTCTGAAATGGCATGCAAATATATGGAGAAAATTAAGGAATGCGAATGTCTTGAGATTGGGCTTTCCAAACAAAAAGATAATGTTTGTAAAGAAGTTTATATTGAGCTTTTAAGGAGTTTTGCTAAACTTGAGAAACACTCAATTTCCCTTGAAATTGCTTTACAAGACTGTCAAGTACAGCTTAAAAATGACAATGTTTTGAAAGAACAACAATAAAATCATTTTGAGAACTTCGTTAAAAGTATTTCTAATTACAAGATTTGAAAGCTCAATTAAAAGACCGATACATTGCCATTAATGAGTTAAAGAAACTCATTGAAAGAACAAAAGGAAAGTATGTGGAAACTAAGTTTGATAAACCACCTATTATTCGTCAAACTAATGCAATTAAAGTTCCAAAACCATCAGTATTGGGTAAACCGACTCCTTTTTCAGATTCTCTTGAAAAGAGAAATTTTTCAAAACCAAGCTCGGTTACAAAGACTGATGGGAACAAGGGGTTATTGATGTGCGGTCGTCGCAGATCTTCAACATGAAGTTTTACAACTCCTTAGGCAGTGTCCCTAATCGTTGTAGTGTAGTATAGGTAAGACTCGGGAGTTGTTATCGTTCTCTAGGGGAATAGGTTGGGAAGCTCGAAGAGAATCTAACAAAGGTCTACGGGGTTGAGAGAAGATTCTTTTTATATTTTTATGTTTTTATAAAAGTAGGTAAATATCATGGTTTGAGAGGTTGGTTTGTTTTAGTTAATTAAACTAAATATAAATCTAAACTACTTTGGTGATAACTATATGGTAAACAGACGTATTTACTTAATCATGCACTACTCCTTAGTTTGCTTCTCCTAATCATGTTGCTTTGTCACCCTTGTGATGATCTGTGTAAGTATTTCCTAAGTCATGAACGAATTACACGAACCCGCCGTCTATGTAATATTCCGTTAAGGCAACGCACAAGTAAGGTAGTATGAAGACTATTACAAGGCCCCTAAGAGTACATTACATGCATTTAACACACTTTAGAGGGATCAACCATATTAGGGGTAAGGTAGTATAAAGACTGTTACCGATGGTATCCTTTCTACACACTCGCATTTTCCTAAACGTCTATGCCAATTTAATATCTTATGGCTAGTTTTCTAAAGCCTAACGCGTAGATCCATCATAAGAAGTAATATAAAAAGGATCTACAAACTAAGTTTCATGCAATTATAATTAAATACCAATAGATCTAGCCTTGCATGGTAAATAAAGAAGAAGAACAAGAATCTATCACAAAATACATAGACATATTTAATGATAAGGGATAAATGAACTTCACTTGATTAAATCATGTAGTTGAGGTTGTTACAAGAGGGTTTTGACACCCTAAAAACGAGCCCAAAGGCTGCTAAAATCGTCTTCTAAAACTAAGGTTCGTCTCTGATGACATCAAATAACGTCTATTTAATAGCATCATTTATCCTATGTAATTAACCCATTTTGTATAATTATTGCAAAGAATTGTTACTTAATCGTTTGTATTTGAGAATTGCAGTAATTGTGGAGTACTTGGTGAAAGTTAACTAAAAGGCATGCATTCTGGAGCTTAAACGAAGATATTTAGAAGATTATTGTTCTGAAAACCAATACGTCGTATCCATTAAGGAAGATACGGTGTATTTGTGCCTGCACTCACCAAAGACCACGAAGGAAACAAGATCAATACGCCGTATCCAGGAATGACCAATTCGCTATATTCAAGCTATATTCAAGCCTGATGTGTTGTAGTGTAGGGTTGTTTTTTATATGATTCAAGTTTTAAATTTATATTTTGCTGACTCAACCAAAAAACAACACTTTAACGGGCAGTGTACCCAATCGGTAGTAGTTTCGTGGTAAGTAGGGTGTCGATCATTGAGGGCGAGGTTAAATCTATCAACTTAATTAATATCTTGATTATCTAATCTATGTTAATTCTATTCTAATCCTATGTTAAACCTATGTCAATCTAAATCCTAATTCTAATGGAAAAGGGGGGTTTTCAGCCTGAGAGACTGGCACGGTTTGGTTGGTGACTACAATTAATTCAAGAAACTGTTACCCACGCAAGCTAATTAACAAAAGATAAAAGAGCGGTTGAACCTTATATAAGAAAACTATATTAACCATTATTAATCCGATTAGAACGTTGGTTTGTTTATTTAGTGCAATGATTTCTTCTCTCGAGGTGGCATATCATTCTTAAGACTTAGGCGTTACATCATCCTAAGACCTAGACACATTAATTCTGTCACAATTAAAGCATCCGCATAAAGCATCCTTATTTGCTGATTATAATCTATCTTAGGGATTAAAGCAATGGTGATCTTGTTAAACCCTAGCTCATAGAGACTTTACCCACTTACCGCTTAATGGCAATCTATACACTAGTAGTCCACTTGTCCAACTATCCAATGGAATCAGAACGTTATTTGTTGAATTATCTAGGTCACCTGCTAGTCAACACGATCAATAAACCATTGGCAATATCCAATTAACTAGTTAAGCCCGAAGCGTATCCTAGACACAGACTTAGAAGGACAATATTTGTGTAACTATTATTCTAGGTGTATAAATTACTATATGGAGAGCTATCCCGGACTCTAGATCCGCTTGGTCCACTTTGCTAGATCCAGTTGAATGATAGGTCGCATACAAAAGCGCGTAAACAAGTATAAATTGATAAACATAAACAAGCACTCAACGATAAATCAAGAAATCGATATAAACAAATACCAAACATTCAGATCTTCATAATAATGGCTAATACCCGAAGGTATTAGCCTTCAAACGTCATAATAAATACAAGAGTAATAATTTAGCCAAGGTAAACTAACCGAGTTAACGAATGATACCAAAAACTGAACGATTACTAAAGTATATGGAATTACACGATGTCTCCTATGGAATTGAATACGTTGCTCGACCTCTTCTGCTCTTTTTCTCCTCTGAAAATCGACTTTTGTGGTTTAGGTATCGAGAATATGATTTAGCACACTTAAAACTCGTTTTTGAGTTTTCTATTTATAAGGTCTGGAAGTCGGTTGGATACGGCGTATCCATGTATTGGATACGGCGTATTGGGGATTTCTTGGAGTAGGGACCACGTTTGATATCTTCCAGAATATTATATTGATTCCATATCTTGAATACGGCGTATTGAGTCCTCTGGATACGGCGTATTGATCTTTAATCTTCTGTGGTCTTTGGTGAGTGCAGGCACGGATACGCCGTATCTTCCTTGATGGATACGGCGTATTGGTCTTCAGAACAATAATCTTCAAAATATCTTCATTTAAGCTCCAGAATGCGCGCCTTTTGCTATGTTACTCCATAATTACTGTAATTCTCAAATATAAAACGATTAAGTAACATTATTTGCATAACTATACAAAATGGGTTGAATATCGTGGGAATAAATGATGCTATAAACATAAACGTTATTGAGTCATAAATGTCATACTAATAAAAGTTTTACGTAAACAAGTTACTTTAGTCGAAAGTTTACTTGACGGATGGACTCAAATCACTTAAGGTATGCATATGGCATTATTAAACATAGTTAATGATCAAAGAAAAATATTATCATTTGCTTAAAGCTTTTCTAATCAAATTATTTATGTTAACACATGATTAACTTAAATCATTTGATTAGAAACAATCTTTCCAAATCTTTCTAAATCTAGAAGATCTTTCCTTATTAGTGATAAAAAATATTTTGTTCTCGAAGAATCTAACAAACTAGTTTTATTAAGTACATAATAATATTTTGTATAGATTTGGGGTTAATCATAAAATGAAAAATGTTTTCCCAGCTCCCCCTAACGGATCCACCATATACACCATTACTACAATTGTCTGGGACATCATTTGAATTTCTAGGTCTTGCCTATAAATAGCAATGCTAAGCTTTCATTTTAAAAAACTATTGACAAATATTTTTACATATCTTTTATCTTTTATATTCTTTGATCATTATACTTGTTACATAATCTGTTAAAAGTGATCAACTCATTCCACTCGTTAGTGAAGAACAATTACGAAGACGTCAAGCTTCAAGTGTTAATAGTTTATAGTTTAGTTGTGTCATCATGATTGTGATAATCATTCATTTTGTATATCTTGTGTTGTATGTTGTGCATATCATTTGTGTATGATAGGTTAGTATTTAGGCCACAAAATACATAGTGTGTTAGATTGGTTCTAACTCGAAGTAGAACTCGGTATTTAGCTTAGTACCAGAAAAAGTGTAAGCGACGTGTACGGTTTTCTCAGCATAAAGGGAGCTTGTTGACATAGTGAAGATAACTCTCAAGTTGGGTACTTAGGGAGTGGAGTTGGGCGAAGAGGAGCTTCGTATCCGAACCACTATAAATCATTGTGTCATCGGTTTGATCTTTCTTATTTTTACTTGTTCATACTTCGTAGATTATTCATTTACTTATTGCATTGCTATCATATATACTTGTGTATATCTCTTGAGTTCACATAAGTTGACAATCTAAGTTTTATTTTAAAACTGTAAAAACTATTCAACCCCCCTTCTAGTTTCCACACATTCTTCAAAGTTATACTCGTGTTCCACACGACTTCTGCATGTCCATTTGAGAAGATTAAAAGCTGGTCCAACAAGATGTTCTTTTGTCAGATTATAAATCTTAAGATTGTTCATGACATATGCTGAGAAGTCGATAGGAGTGCTCATAAGCTCATCGAAAGAATGAGGAGGTTTTTCTGCTTGAGCAATTTTGTTAATCCGGGTTTGAGGTAGTCTAAAGTCAACTGATTTTCTAACATTCCAATCTGAATCAGGAGTCAGCGGCCTTTCAGGTTTCTTGAACCAGTCATGCTTTAGAGCAGCCTTGACATTGGGTTGATCATCAATATTATCCATGTCTTGTCCTTGATTTTGTGGCCCTTGAGTATCTTCAGCCTCAAACACTGTCTCTTCTGCTTGTGCAGACTTGCCAGTAGATTTTGGTTGAGATTTTGAAGTGCCTTTGGAAGATTCAGTTGACTTGGCCTTCTTAGATGGTTCAGTGTCTTTGTTGCTTTCCTTTCCTTTTAACCCTCGGTCTGATCTAGCGGAAGGGCCTTTATATTTATCAGCATCATCTGGTTTTCTTTTCTTAAATTTTTTAGAAACTCCTTCATCCATAGCATCTTCATCCTCAAGGATGGACTCCACGAGGGCATGATATAAAGCTCTTTTCTTTAGAATTTTGTTGAATTGTTGATCCCAATGAACATATATTAAACTCCTTAGCTTGATGTAAGGTTTAGTTGTATTAGATAGATCCAAGACAACTATAGTAGAAACTAAGATTGAGAATATCACAAACTATGCGGAATCTAGTTTGCAATACTAAGAAGAACAATGAAACAGTAAAAATCAAATCTTTGCTAAACTTTCAATATATTAAATACTATTTTAAATTACAAGATAGCTATGAATACTAACTATGATTGCTATGCAATCTATTAATACTAATGTGAAAAACTAATGTGAAAACTGATATCTAGATCTATGCCTTAGGGTTACTTTTATACACCAAGGAAACCCTAATGGGCTTACAAAATGCGTCAAGTGATCAATGCATATCTATTCCTAATGTATCTCTTGCATATCACTTTAGCAGTACTAACTATTTATACCAACAGTACTAACTACATAACTAACAATACTAATTAAACTGGCAGTACTAACACTTTGTACTGGTAGTATTAACTATTACATTAGCAGTACTAATGACTTAAACTATTTCTTCCAATCTTCAGCAGCATTAGTTTCTTCAATCAGCAGTATTAACTTGAGACACCTTTATTCCTCACATGAATGACTTGGATTTGGTCATTATTTTCAACAAGGTAGTTTTTTGATTGAATTCTTCAAGGTCAGTGGTATCAGATGAGGTGATTATTGCTTTAGGCACTTGCTGTTTTCTTGCATGCTCCATCTTGATTTCTCGGATGTCTTCAATGCTTTTTGGAGGTGCATATTGTTGTCTGAGTCTCTCCATAATCTCGGTTGGAACAGAGTGTTCCTTGATGATGTTAGCAAAGTGGTATCGAGTTTTATATACTAAAAAAATATATATAAATATACTAATATAACTTTAACAGCAATTAAGAAAATTCCCTAAGGAAAATTCACTCTCAAAACTATATATGATATAATATATAATACGTATATATTAAACGGGTAAGTATGATCACCCGGGTCGTTTCCCCAACGACTAGTGAAATTGAAACCTCGTTCTAATTTGGATTCTGATTTGAATGAAGAAAAGAGATGTTTGATAAGCTATGACTATTAAAAGAAATTACTATTTTTGGCTTTTTGGATTAAAAGATATGATTTTTCTAAAATTTAAACTAATTAAAAACTTATAAAAAATTGTAAAACTATCAAGAATAAAGTCCTAAGAATTTTATAAAAATTACACTAAATAAAGAAAATGTGCAGAAACTTTTTTAAAAATAAAAGCCCTAATTTTTATTTTTTTATAAAAGTTTAATTAAACTAATTAAAACCTAACCCTAATTATTAATTAAAACTAAATAAACTAATTAAAGTCTAATCTTAGGGACTAACTGTGTAAAAGACTTAAGGGTTAACTTGGTAACTAGCTAACTAACGGGAAGGACTAACTGAGAAACAACTAAAACAAGAAAGTTACAAGAATGGTCCCTGAGGTCCTACCCCGATAACAACCAAAGTCCATTTTAGGCTTAAAGATTAGTTGAAACTAAAAGTGCTTTTCAGCAAAAACTTAAAGAAGCAAATTTATAAAATAAACTAGGGAGAACAACTTTAACAAAAGCACTATGGTCTGAAACTCAAAGATAAGCTCTAAAAGAGCTTCTCAATAAGCTGTTACAAAAACTAGGGGTTTGGGCTATGTTTTACCAAAACAACTATAATAAGCTCAAATTAAGCTTAATGTGAAAAAGGAAAAGAGTTCTAGGAAGCTTATGAGATGCTTTATCTATGAATGCAAAGAAATCTAAGCTAGAAGTACTTTTAAACAACTAAAATTGAGCATGAACTAAGCAAACTCAGAAAATAAGCAAGATAGCACAAAATCCAAATGAGCTTAAAAGCTTAAAAAGCTAAACTAGACTCTAAAACTTTAAGGACTTATTAAACTACTTATAATCTATCTAATTAAGCTATAAAATCTAGACCCATAAGCTAAATTAACAAATTTAAATCCTAAAATTTCTAAGTACTGTTTTTGGTTTTTTAGTTACTTTTGACAGCAAAATAAGCTAGGAGAATAAGCTAGAAAATGTAATCTAAGACTTATTCTATATTAAGCTATAACTAGACTTTAAAATGCTAAAAGATAAGCTATTAAATCCTACAATTACTGGCTTAAATTGGGATTTGAATATCAGCAGTACTAACTAACTTAGTACTGCTGATGTAAAGTTCCTTTTTTTTAACAGCTGAATAAGCTAAGAAGATAAGCAGTAAATTAAAAACTAAAACTTAGATCATATTAAGCTATATCTAGATTACTTCTAACTTGAATTTAAAAAACCTAAATCCTACTTTTACTCAACTAAAAATTAAGCCAAAGGTAGCAGTACTAACTAGTGACAGCAGTACTAACTTTTTAGTTAGTACTGGTGCACTTTGGACAAATGCAAACCAAGAGTGCAGGTTTCCTAAGGGGAATCCTGCACCAAGACACACTCAAATAGAGTGTATAAACAAAGTTCAAGCAAGATCTAAGCCTTGGAGGGCTTAGATCAACAATTGCACAAGAGAAATTC
>BQNB010179575.1:0-12759 GCA_026074375.1 Tanacetum coccineum | reverse complement strand
CTAGCCAACTCTTAACTGTGAAACAAGGTGAGTTGAGAACCATATAATTTTTGGTAAATTGTTAACCATAAACGGATTTGAGAAGTCTTTACCAGAAGCTATTTGCTTCTGGACTAGTCAATTCTTGATGTCTGTTAGACATGGTGAATTGAAGACCATTTATTATGTATTGTTCCAGAAATCACCTTGATCATTTTCTTCTGTATTGAGGATTCCATCATAATCTTCAAGTCTCCCCAAAGAATCAACTCAATACCTTCTGGTGTGATTTCTGAGTACTGCTTCATTGCCAAATCATATAAATGAAACAAATCCTGTCTATCAAAAACATGTAATAACTCCATTAGATAGTTAAATGCCCTGAAGTGCCCATTAACTCTATAGACAATAAGGTAATCCCCATCTGGTGATGAAACCTTGTGCAACTTGGAAAAAAATGATTTTGTCTCCATAATCTCACTATTTATGGTACTTTTAAATATAGCAATCCTTAGACATTTTCTGTGTTCATCATCTGGCTATGGTCTTAGCCTTTTCCTAGCAATCATCTTCACATGACCACTCTTTCTTTTCTTTGTACCCTGCTCTGTCACTTCTTGTTTAACATGTACCTTTGTTGTGTCTTCTTCCCTTGGAGTTTCTTTGACAACCCTCTTCTTTTTAAGGTCTTTAGATTCTTCATTCATCTCCTTAATCTGTCTCTCATCCTCAGCAGAACCAATAGCAATAAAGTCTTTTTTATCAGACATTTTAACCTCTTTATACAGAACTTGTATTTCTTCAATGTTCTTGTTCTTCAAATCAGCATGCTTCTTTCCTCCTACATGCTTCAGATATGTCATCATTTAGTTTCTTAGCGGAGTTCTTGTTGGTGGTCTGCTTCTGATTACAACAACTCTTTGTTGAGCAAGGAACCTCCTTTGAGCAATAATAGTATCATAAAGAAATTTGGCTCTCTCTTCTTTTTGAAGCCTTGTAGCTAGAAGTCTATCAGCTTTAATTCTAGCCTGAATATTGATAGGTGTAAAATACACATATCCGTTAACACCAAAAATGACCCTAAATGACCAAAAATACAATAAAAATGGCAAAGATATGCTTGTTTTTGTGTTTTGTGTATGCAGGTACGAATAAAGCAAAAATCATGAGAAAACCGTCAAAAACGGGCAAACACGGACACGAGAAAGGAGAGCACAAAAGAAGTCGGGGATTAAAAAGCCAAAGTCAAAAAGTCAACCAATGGTCAAACCTTGGTCAATTCAAGTCAAATAGTCAAAGTCAACACTAGAAGACAAAGACCCCAAAGTTACAATACTAGTCCCTCAAGTTTTCAAAGATTACACAAATGGTCCTTGAAGTCTAAATGGGCCCATTATCCCTAAAAACCTCACCCGGATCTAAAGCCCAAAACAAAAGCCCAATATCCAACCCATAAACCTTTTATAAAAATCTAGGGGCCATTTCTGCCATTATTGAAAGTCATTTGACACTTCACTTTTTCTTAAAACAACCACAAGGACCATTTTTTCCAATACCCCAAAGTTATACCTGTTTTTACCCAATTCAGTTAAAACGAAAAAAAGGCGCCAAGAACCTATTCACTATTCATCATCCTCTTCACTTTACCACGCAGTCAAATCAAGGGACAAGTGTCAATCAAATGGCAAAAAGGACAATTCAAGGTATAATGAACAAGATGGCAGGGACAAATTAGTCATCTCAAAGGCACTAATTGGCTCACCCAAGCAAGGAGGCTATGGTGGCAAATAAAGAAAGCACAAGGAATGGGTAATCTTACACTTAAATCGTTTAGAGCACAAGCACAAACGTCACATCAACGGATTGCCATGCTGGCAATCCGTGTGATTATCAAAGTGATCCAATGGCCAGTATTGATTCTCCAATGATTAGAGGAATGTACGGATGAGATTAGCAGGAGCGTCTAACTAACTCAGGCTCCTAGAAGGTTCTCTCAGCAACTATAAAAGGCACTTACTCACATACACAGGAGGATCTTCTTTTTCTTGTATTTTTTTAGCTTATAAAATTTAGCTTATGTAGTTTTATTTTTAAATGTAATTGTTTTTAGTTTCTTAAGCTAGTGTAATCTGTCTTTTCTCAAGTATTGTAATCAGCTTTTAAGTTTTAATAAAATCTCAATTTAGTTTTCAATTACTACTTTACTCATAAGCTCTCAATAAGCTCTCATGAGTCTTTAAGCTTATGATGGATCTAATTAGTTAATTTAACTTACTTTAATCCTAAAATCAGTTTAATACCTTTGATACTCGGACTTATAAGCTAAAGGAAGGGGAGCTTACAATGGAAGAGCTCCCATGGATTTTACTGGCTTATGTTAAGATAAGCTAAAGCTGTTGATAAACTTATTTGAGCCCTTTAGTTTTTGTTTAGCTGAAGCTTCTAGTAAGTTTTCATTTAAATTCCTTTGTCCTTAAATATATAGCTTAATGACTTCTTATTAGTGTAGATTTGCTTATTTGCTTAATCTAGTTGCTTATTTGTTCTTACTATTATCTAATTGTGCTTATCAATCATGTTTCCTAATCTGTTTTTAGTTTTAGTATATTAGATCTTAGTATTTCATTACCTATCTTTAAAAAATTCATAAAAACAAAAAAAAAATAAGTAGCTTAGCTTTAGATTCTTAATTCTAGCTTAATAAGTTGTTGAAATTTGTTTGTTAAGCTTGTTATAAGCTCATTGTTATCTGGTATCAAGGTTTTGTTAGCTGGAATTGATTTGCTCAAGTTTTATAAAAATCTTTCAAGTATTAAGGAGTGTTTGGTTTAAGGTAGTTTGACCTTTAATAGTCAAAGGTTTTAGATAAAAGTCTTTGAACCAACTTTGATTTAGTCTAAAATGGGTAGTTTAGTGGTTTTCTTAAGTTAGTTTTCAAAAATTGAAAAGTTTAAGTTCATTTTGGTTATCTGAGCACCAGGGGACCTTTTCCCTTTCTCTTAGATTGTTAAAATTTTAATTCAAGCCTCCTAGGCTTAATTTGTGTTTATAGTTTGTTCAAACATACTCAATAGGAGTGTGTAGTGTAGGTCTTTCCCTTAAGGTAACATGCATATTAGATTTTGCCCCTTGGTCAATTGCATCAGCAGTAGTAACTTCAGTTACTACTGCTGTCTTCTTAAGACTAAATTAAGCTAGTATCTAAGTGTTTAGGCTTTAAATTCTCCACAAATTTTAAGTAGCTTTTAGTCCATCATTTAGGTTAGTATAGATTTAGGCTTAATTTGTCCATACAGCTTAATATCCTAGGTACATTTGCTTTTAAAATTCATAAAAAATCCAAAAAGACCAAAAATAGTAGTAATGGAGTTTAGCTTTTAAGTTCTAGCTTTTAAAGTTGTATATCTGATTTCTCAATTTGAATTTAAAGTTAATAGGTAGTGTTTTGTTCATCAAAACTCAGCCTCTGTCTTGGCTTATTGAGCATTTGAGTTTTTCTTAATTTTAAGCTTTTTGAGTTAAATTCTTAGTTTGCAGGTTTGATCATTAAGTCAGTTAGGATTAAGTGTTTAAAAATAGAGGGTGAGAAGCTTATTAGTATTACATGTAGACATCATAACTACATAGGACAGGTTATTGGTTTTAGAAATTAAGCATATATTGAGCTTAATGTGCAAGTGATTTAGTGTAAACAAGCATAAGTGAGCTTAAAAGCCCACTTTCTGTAATCAGTACTTCCAAAACTCTTTCAAAGCTTATCTTTAAGTTTCAGCTTATGTTCCCTTCATTAAAAGTGCTTAAAAAGTGTTTTCTTTCAAATTGGAGCTTATTTGCTTTTCATAAATAAAAAAAAAATCCAAAAAATGTGTGTACTCAACCATGAAAAATTACTCAACCTTAGAAATACAATGAGAAGTTTTTCCCGCGACCTCACCCACTCAACACACACGACTTACCAGATGCTTCAATAGCTCATCGCATCCACTTCTCTCCACATAATAATACTCTAACACATTATTCTTTTATCATTTTTAATAATAAGTCGAAGCTTATTAATAGCTTATTTGAGGGACTATTTGTTAACTGACTTTCTTTTATTTTTCCTTTAATCTTTGTTAGTTTTAGGCATTTCCCTGAATAATACATAATTTTTTATTTTTATTGTTTTAATCAGTACCATCTATTATAGTAGATTATTTTTAATCATTTGTACGCTTAGCTTTAAGTTCGAAAAAAATCATAAAAATAGAAGAATGACATTTAAAAATACAAAAAAAAACAGTTTTTAGCATAAGATTAAATACTATTAGTTTTAACGATTCATAAAAATCATTTTACCACCTGTTTAGATTTTAAATTTCATCTAGCTATTATTTTTAATTTAAAATAAATTTTACTTTAACAATAGGTTTTTACTTAGTTATATAAATCATTTAGATTTTTCCAAGTCTAAAAAAAAAAAAATCATTTTTTAAGAATTTTTAGGATTAATTTGCCATTTCTATGTGGGGGGGGGATTTTAAATAGCTTAGATCAAGTTTTTTAATTCATAAAAAAATTCAAATTAAACAAAAAATAAATTCATTTTTCCCAAAATTTTCTTTTTCCTAATTTAGGTTTAGAAATTTAGTTTGCATTTTTGGGAGTATAATTTAGTGTACTTGCTTAAATTTGTCGCGTTTTTTTGTTTCCGCTTTAATTGTTTTAAGTTTTTAATTGCTTTGTGTTCTTATTTTAATTGTTTCTTTTAATTATATTATAGATAAATCAAACAATCTTTGTTAACCATTCAATTCCATGTCGCGAACAACAATTGAGTTCAATTTCAACACTCAATAGGTAATGTTGTGAAATTCAACAAAAACAATTTTTGATTGAAAATGATCGAGTCTTGGATAAATCATATCTCAAGAAATTGTGAATAGTGTGTTTAATTCTTCTGTTATCATTTGTGATTCAGAGAAAAAGAACGAGGATTCTGTGGATACATGTAAGAAGTGTCTGGAACTTGAAGTTGAACTTGTCAAAAAGAATGATGTCTATATTGAACTTTCGAAACGGTTTTCAAACCTCGAACAACATTGCATTTCTCTTGCAGTTTCCATGCACCTAAATAAAGAAATTTTTTAAAAAGACAAATCAAGTGATAATCAAAATCATCCTGAAATTCAAGAATATTTTGAACAAAATGATTTGAAAGCTCGCTACAAGCAAAGGACACTATCATCAGCAAACTAAAGGAAACAATTCATTCATTGAGAGAAAATGCGAATCCCGCTAAAGTGAAAAAGGACATTGATGAGATTAAAACAATAAACATTGAATTGGAGCATAGTGTGGCAAAATTATTGTCTGAAAATGAGAAGTTACACAAAGAAAAAGAGCATTTGAAAAAGACTTACAAAGAACTTTACGATTCAATTGAAACATCACGTGTTCATTCAAAAGAACAATGTGATTCTTTAATTGTTAATCTAAATTCTAAGTCTATGGAAAATGCAGATTTGAAAGCTCAAATTCAAGAAAAGGTTTTTGCTAACGCAGCATTAAAAAATGAATTAAGGAAACTTAAAAGAAAGACTGTCATTGACACTGTTGTTTCAAAACCTCATGTCACTACTACTGCTCCAGGAATGTTCAAGCTTGATTTAGAACCATTAGCTCCAAAAGTATTAAAAAATAAGGATGCACATCTAGACTATATTAAGCACTCTAGGGAACATGCGAACACTCTTCAGGAAATAGTAGAAAGCGCTAGAGTATTAACCCTCTAGATAGTAACTTAGACTCTGCCTGTAAGTATGTTCAAAGAATTCAAGAAGTGTTAGTCTATGTTAGAGATACATGCCCTTGTTTAACAAGACCTAGTGAGAAATTAGTGGTTGTCACACCAAAGAACAAGGACAAGAAAGTTAGATTTACTGACCTTATCACATCCTCAAGCAACACTCAAAAATAGGTTGATTCTCACAAACAAAAAGACTCTAACCAACCTTTGTTGCATTCTACAGGATTAATGGGTTCCATTGGTGATAGTGGATCAAAGCCTACAGGCAATATAAAGAACAATAGGATCTCGCAATCATCAAGTAGCAATAACACCAATAAAGTAGAAGACCAATCTAGGAGCGTTAAGTCTAGGAAGAATAAAAAGAATCATGTTGCCAAAACTGAATGTAATGCTTATGTCATGCAATCTATGTTAAATGCAAATTCTAAATCTGTTTATGTTATTTGTAATTGGTATGTGCTTAATTACACATACCATTTTCCATTGAAAACGGACTTAAAAGACTACAAAATACCAAAAATACATTGTATTTGTATGTTTGCATTTGTATTGTGCAGGAACGGATATTCAAGAAAAGGAACAAAAAGAAAGCCAAAAGCAAACAAATCCAAGCAAAGAATGGGAAGGACAAAGTCAAAAGTCATCGAAATAAAGAAAAATACATACTTGAGGGGCTAAAATTGCCAAGCCTAAAGTTGTATAACAAAAAAATAAAAAGACAAGGGTCAAAACTGCAAACCGGGTAGAGATTGCATTTAAGTTATATAACTTAAGGGGACCATTCTGCCTACTTACCCTAAAGCCATCTTTCCTGCCTTGACAAACCCAGTTACAACTTGTATGTCGCCCCATACTTCTCCCCTGCAAAACCACTCAACACCCTAGCCCTGTTGGAGACCACAAAAGCACCAAAAAATCTATTGGTAGAGTGTTAGTGTTCGAGTGGCAAATCAAAAGATTTATAAAAATCTTGGATTTCTAACCAAATATTGGAACACTTCACAACTGGGGAAAATCCATTCTTTCCAAAGTTTTCCATCTTCTGTCTAAGGAGAATACTGATGACTCTTTGAAACAACATCAAATAACTGATACTGAAACTAGCTCTGTTAAGTCTTCACTTAAGGTAGACAAAGATTGGAAAGAAAAGTTTTTCTATCCTGCTAATCATGTTAGGGACGTAGAACCTAAGAAAGTTAGAGAGAATAATGATGGTCTAATTATTGAAGATTGGGTGTCAGATGATGAGGATGATAACGAGCCTAAGGTTGAAAAGAAAACTGTTATACCTACTGCTACTAAGAAATAGTTTATTAAACCTGAAAAATCAGTTAAAAGGTCTTAAAGCAATAAAACTAGTTGAGTTGTTTTTGTGTTCAAATTTTCATGTTATAAGCCAGTTTTAGCTAATAAGCTTGTAATAAGCTCAATTGAGCTTATTCTGTTTTCTCTAGTTCAAAAGTTGTTCAAATTTTGTTAAAAGCTTTTTAAATACTGTATTTGTCTATTTTTGTTCAACTATGTTCATTTGAGTTCAGTTTGATTGAGTTTGGAAGCAATAAGGAATAATAAGCAAATTTCAGCTTATTGAGCTTATAGCTTATTGGTTTAGAGGCAAGGTGCCATATAGGATTTGAATTTGAAAGCCACTCACTCAGAAAGAGTGGCTAGGGTCAGAGACTACAAATTCAAAGGTTTAGCTTCCTGATTTTGATTTCAGCATTCTCATAGCTTAATCCAGTAGCTTATTGTATTTTCTTTTTGTGTTTAAGCCTGTTCAATATTGCTTAGTTAGCTTAGAGATTCAATTGCTTTAAGCTGTTGTAGCTAGAACTCATTAAGATTTCATTTCTTAAATTCTGTCATTTAGAAGGATTAGCTTAGCTGAGAAAGTACCTCTTTTTGAAATATAAGCTAGGAATTTTAGAGCTTAAATAGCTTAATTAGATTAGTTATAGCTAGAGTAGATATAAGGTTTTTAGTTATTTAGTTTAAAGATAGATTTTAAAAGCTTTATAGAAATAATCAGTAGTGTAAGGAGTGTTTGGCATTACACAACTTTGACTCTAAAAGTGTAAAACCTAAAAATCTCAATAAGAGTAAAATGACCAAAATACCCCTAATGCAAGAAAATTCATAAAAGCTTAAATAAAATTCATTTAAATGTTAGAAATTATGAAAATACAATATATGGCAATTATGAAAATTTATGTAAGAACAAAATACTTTATATTATGTAAGAAAAATAATTAATATTATGTATATTTATTTATTGCCGAAATATATGAGTTTAATTATTTATAAATTACAAATTTAATTAAATAAAATATGGATAATTATCAAAATATTTATGTAAAGTTAAAAATCAGTTTTAGTCTATTCTAGAAGCCCTATAACTCGGCAAGATATCTATTATATTTCTTTATTTCATTTTCATTTGCTAAATCATTAAAAACAAAAAAACCGAAACCCTAAATAAATTAAGTGGCGGCATAAAAGAATTCTCCAGGGCTTGCACGATTTTTCTAAGACTATTTGAAGGTTAAGGAGTGTGGGAAAAATAGTGGGAAGCTTGGGGTGTGCTTGGTTCGATTTTGGTTATTGATTTGGGTTCGAAAAGCTCTACCGGGTTCATAAATTCATCCCAAAGAAGACATCCAAGGTATTTTACAACTCACTTTTAATCATAAAAATACGGATCAATGCATAATAAAAATGTTCATTCATTTTATTTTGATTTTATAAATCAAATCATATTCGAAACCCTAATTTCTAGCTAGTATTGAAATCGGCATAAAAACTATTTGTAAAATTGATTTTATAATTTTATAAGGTATCATATATCATGTAGATCTCAGATAAATTGTTGGTTAAATTTTTAAGAGGCTCGAAATAATTATTTGGGATTTAATAACTTTGCCGATTTGCGAAATAAAGAGAAAAGGAAGCAAATAATTGGAAAACGAATTTTAGGGGGGTATTTATGGGTTTTTATATTTTTTCCAGGTCTCAATACAATGCAATGAAAGAAAAAAAATTTGGTAATTATCGGTGGAAAAATGTTAATTAGGGTTTTGTGCACTTATTTGTTACCCGATTTGAGTTTTAAAAGTATAAGGGGGTGTTTTGTAATTTCTGAAACTTTGGGGTCTGATTTAAGCATGTTATTATATTGTATGATCTGAGAAAAAAGTAAGTTGGTGGTGGTAGTAAAATGTCATTTTGATATTAATTATGTAAACCTGCTAATTATAGAAACCTGCTATTTATAGAAACCTGCTAATTAATAAAACCTGCTTTACTATAGAACCTGCAAATTTATTGGAAAGTCTACTTTTGGAAAGTTTAATTATGGAAACTTATTAAATCAGGAAGTTATTAATTATAGAAAGTTAATTAAGGAAAGTCTATTTTTGGAAACTTACTATAATTAGAAGCTGCTATTTTTGGAAAGTACCTAAAAAAATATAACAAGAATACTAATCATGAAACATAACTAATCCATGGAAAAGTTAATCATGGAACGTACTAATCAAGGAATCATGCTAATTATAGAAAGTTACTAAAAATAGAAAGTTACTAAAAATAGAAAGTTACTAAAAATAGAAAGTTACAAAAAATGGAAAGTAACCTTAATCATGAACAAGTAACTTATATATGTCCTTTAACATGTAGATCGCGTTAAGCAGGAGTAGCTTACATCTTCGTATCCATCTCTTTCCGTTACTGCTGGACATAAGGTACGGATATTCCGTCCTTTCAGTAAGGACATTCTTTCTTTTCATGATTCATCCCCAGAACTGCTATGCTTCCCATTTATAAGTCTTTTGCCATGAACCCTACATGTTGAATTCATGACTTATTCTATTGCCCAAGCAGAATATATAGAAGTATATATATATAAAAATATATATATATATATATATATAATATATATATGCATAGACCATTATTTACATTGACTTACCACATATATGGAGGTACCAGGATCGTGACACATGTAGGCAACTGTGTCACGACTCTTTTCGCGTAGAGAGTGATTCACGCGGCGTCCCTTTCATTTACCACGTTAAAATTCATGTTTGGCCATTATATTCAGGGGCTAAGGGTTTGCATCCTAGTTTACATGTATACACGTTCATGGTGATTGGTTGGTGTGTGCTCTAACATCCCATCACATTGAGCTGATCCCTCCACCCATAATATTATAAGATGTTACCCTCATTACATGTTGAGGCACCCATCTAATATATGCATGTATTCACGACATTTATAATTAATGACATGTAAGATTAAATACTCGTGGCATTCCTAATTATTTAAGTTTTATACTATCCATGATATTTTCATGACATTTTACTTGTAATACCATGTCTTTACAAGTTTATTTCTATATTCTCATGACGCATTCTCCAGGTTTCCTCATGACACTTTTAGATCTTTCCGCTACCAAAGTATTTACTATCCAGGATTCATACTTTATAATTACCTTGTTATTATAACCTTTTACTGAGCGTTATGCTCAGCCGTATTTTCTTTCTCTTTCTTATACGACAGGTATCTAGAGGGATATTGGGCATGGGAGAGTGTGTGCTTAGGAAGTGACCTATTTAGTTTCCTTTCTTCATATCGCAGACTTATTGATGTGCAATACAAAAAAAAAAATAACGGTCGTTACTTAACAGCCGTTAGTGGGGGGAGGGGGAATTTCGTAATTTTTTAAAAGTGAGGACGGTCGTTACTTAACGTTCGTTAAGTAACGACCGACTCCAAGGACTATTTTCGTAAGTTGTTAAAAAAAGTTAATTGCTAGAAAAAAATATAACGGTCATTACTTAACAGTCGTTAGTGGGGAAGGGGGAATTTTTTAATTTTTTTAAAGTGAGGACGGTCGCTACTTAACGTTCGTTAAGTAACGACTGACCCCAAGGACTATTTTCATAAGTTGTTAAAAAAAATAACGGTCGTTAATTAACAGCCTTTAGTGGGAGAGGAGGAATTTCGTAATTTTTTTAAAGTGAGGGTAGTTTTTGTAATTTGTGTCATAGTGTGGGGGTGTTTCGTAAAATTTATGCTAAATGGGCTGGTCCGGAATATGGGCTGGATTTTGGGCCGGGCCGGGTTGTGGGCTGGGTGACAGGTCGGGTCGGGGCTCCGGTTTACAAATAGAGTTCCTGCTGATTGTTTATATTTATAATAGCATGACATTCGTGAGAAAAAAGTTAGGAGGGAATCTTCTCTCATTTTATTAAAGCTTGTTAAAATGATTTCATAGCACATTTGCAAGTAAAAGAATAGGAGGAAACTGAAATATTCAAAAAATTTAATGAAACTTTTCGAATTATCTAGTAATTTAAATGGTATCTTTTTCTTCCAAATTTCTTTATATTTATTGTAAATACGATGGGTTTATGGGCTTATGGTTTCCATCATAATCTTTGGAAGGAAGTTAGGTTTTCTTATTAGTCTTATATATACCTTCTCCTTGTAACCTGCAATGATTAATCAATAATAATAACTCTCTCTTCCTCTCATATTTCTCTTCATCTCTTGTTCTTGTTCATTACATTTACAACACGTTATTAGCATGAAGTTTGCTCCAACAAGGTAAAAAAAATCGGCTACGTATATAAACAATGTATCCGGCTACATGCAGGATAACATTTATTGCTTTTGTTTTCATTACTTATCATTGTATGTGGTTTCAATATAAAGGCACAAAGGTGTTGTTTCTTTTTTTTATCTTGTTTAGAAAAGATTCTGTTTGAATAAATTTAAGGTGTTTGAAATAAGAAAAGTATGTACAAAAGTTGTTTTTTTTGTCCTGGCTGAATTTCTTTTTAGTAGTAACTGACAATTTTACCCCTATACTCAAACCAGTATTTACAAAAAATAAAATTTTAAGACAATCATATATATCAACCAATTTTACCCTTAGCCCATGAAAGAACCGTTAGGCCCTTAACACCACTGTTATAAACCAAAAAATTGCAGAAACATGAAAGAACCAAATTGCAGAAACATAGACAATGCTGCATATACTTGCACCTAAAACTATTTCAATAACAAAATCCATGATATAAATAACCATAATATTCCATCTTAACAACAATAAAAACTTAAAATGTTAATCTAAAAAAGTTACACTTTAACGTCATTTAAAACTTAAATACCATTGTCACAACCCATTAGCAATTTCACCACGTACGTCTGCCATATATTGTGAGCTTTGAGCACCCCATTGTGTCGCCTCTGCTTTTTCTTCTACATGTCGTTCAAATTCTTCTTCGTTGTTGAATATACTATCTTCGTCAAATTCTTCAAATAAGTGATCTTGAATGTTACATTTCTGTATGAAATTGTGTATGGCGAAACAAGCAATCACCACATCTCTTTGTACTTCAAACTTATAACTAGCCATTTGTTTTAGAATTGGAAATCTTGATTTCAAGACACCATAAGCACGCTCAATTACATTTCTAAGTTGCGCATGATTATGATTAAACTTGTCCTTATTAGTTAAAGCACGTCGACGTCGAAAATCTGCTAACCAATACCTTGTGTTACGATATGGAGCCAAAAAACCACGAGTGTTGGCATATGCAGCGTCACATAGGTAATATTTATCTGTAAATGTGACGAATACAATATCATAACACATCGAATGAAAAATATACAGAAATAATCATGAATCATACGTAATTGTAGGAGGAAGAGGAAAGCCTGAAGTTGGGTTGTGTACGACTTCTGTTAGTACTTTTGAATCATGTGCTATACCTTCCCATCCGGCCCAAATAAAGGTAAAAATCATATCAAAATCACAGATTCCTGAAACATTTTGATAACACCGACTACCACCTCGTCCTCTATAGGCCATTTGTTCATTAATAGGCACAACTGCGTGCACCAGAGTGCCATCTAGCGCACCTATTGCTCCCTTTTAAATGAAATACAATACATAAGAACATTTTTAAGATCGACTAATCAGT